>VXBU01017621.1:1009027-1044202 GCA_013400315.1 Bombycilla garrulus | reverse complement strand
AGGGAAAGTTCTTTTTTATAAAAAAAAAAAAAAAAAAAAAAAAAAAAAGGGGGAGTGGGACAGGAGGTCTGCTCAGGCTGACAAGAAAATTATTTTTGACCAGATTTATGTGTAGGACTGATGGTCTGAAGAGAGAGAAACAACCAAGGTGCTGTTAGATCTCTTATTTACAATAACCCATGGTACACACCAATAATGAGTCAGAAGAATGCAAGAGATCAAGAAAGTGATGATTGAGTAAATTCATGTCCCAAAAAGATTAAAAATACACAATTCAAGGAGTTTCCAGAGAAATTCAAGACAAACTTCTCACAGTGCTGTGTGCCCACAAGATGCTGACTCTGGGCAAACTCAGGGGTATCTTGGCTGCAGCTGCTCCAGTGCCTTGGGATCACTGCCAGCAAGATCCACACTGCAAGACTGTGGGATTTACTGCTGGGATGAACCCCAGCCCCAGCTTCTGCATCACTAAATCCTCCAGAGAACTGCAACAGCCATGGACAAGTTTAAAATGTGCCTGTAAATCTCCTGTTCACACAGTCCTGGGAGGAACTCACCTCACCTGAACCACCTCAGTAATTACAGAGATGTATTTGGGAAGTGTAATATGGAGAGGGATTGATTGCATCTCCTCCTAAGAAAACTTATGCTTCGAAGAACACATTAAATGTTTTCTTCAAGTAAAGTAGCAGCAGTGAAGGGCATTATGTGGAGGAAGGGAAAAATAAATTAATAACTTTAAGTTATTAAAAGCTAAATTTTAATAAACCCAGTCAGTCTCTGACAAAGATGCTGCTGGGAGACGTGATTTTACACTTTCATGGTTCTCTTGAATAAAGGAAAAAACCCCAACAATTAAAAGGAATCATTTAAACGAATTAGAAGGGTGAGTCTAGAATTAGCTCCCCAGAAAAAAAAAAAATGCAAATGCATGTTTGTATTTATACAAGAGAAGATCAAGTGCAAAAATGTTGAGGAAGAAAGTCAAGTGCTGCCTTCAGCTCCTGCCCACAACCTGGACATTCCATCCAGGGGTTCCCATTGTTTCATGATATTTAAGAGAATAAAGCCCTCGTTTCCTTTGCAGCAGGGAGCTCTGGCAGTGAGTGCAGGATCCGGAGTGTAGTGGCTATTTTGAGAGCTGGAAGGAAGCAAGAGGCTGTTCTGTGCAAAGGCGGAGGCACTCTGAGCCCTGTGTGCACTGGTTCAGCAAGAGAAGACACGCCAGGGGTGCTTGTAGGGGATCCTGAGCTGCCTCTAAGTGTAAAATGCTGCAGATTTGTGTGTGTGTGTGAGGGCAAGCAGCCCAGGCACTGCAAAATTCAGTGGGTTTTGCCACAAATGGGGAAAAACTGAAAGTGGAAGGGGAAAAGGGTTTCTGATGTGCTGGTGAAGAAGATCACCCTGTATGTAATGCTGGAGTTGTCATCAATAAATATTGCACATGTCTGCTACCTTTAACAAGACATTGAAAGAGCTTAATTAAGCTCAGAAATAATGACCTCTGCAACAGACACATAGAAACCAATCATATCTGCTTATATCACAAGTTTTGGATTAAGTGCTTCAGAGCTTTTCTTACAGCAATGAGCCTTGAATATGTAGGAAAAAGACTTTTGTTGATGTCCTTCTCCGTGTCAGAGAGATGTGGGAAAGGCATTGTCGGCTGTAGCTGCAAATTCTCTCTTGCACCAGTCGGGAAAGGTGATCCAGCTAACAAGAACATTTTCTCCTGCCCTTGAAGCCCACCATCCAGTGGGGGCACCCAAGCTGAAGGAAGAAACACCAAAACTGGAGTGGAATTCAGATCAGGATGCTGGTGACCAGCTAGAACTGGAGCAAGGCAAAGACTTGAGTCTGCATTTGTAAGACAATTATAAAATAAATCATGCTTGTGGCACTGTGTACTTTGTTGGTGGGAACTATGAAAAACAGCACATTTAGAGGGAGTTAACAGACCAAAAGCATTGTAAGGGCAGAGGCACAGCATTAAATACCTGACAGAGGGAACAGGGAACAGCTACAGACAACTGCCATGGTGTTAAAACAGACAAGATTTGGGATCTCTCCTGTATTTCTGATGTCTGGCTGTGTCACCCAGATGCCCTTCTGTGTGAAAGCAGGGATGAGACCTGTGATCAGTAAGGTTTACATCCACAAAACACAGAGCATGAGGGTCTATAGAGTACTAGATAAGTAATTCAGAGTTAGGACTTTTCTGTGTCACTGCAGAGGACAGCATCAGTGACAGAAGCTTTACAGTGAGCCGTTAAGAAACCTCGCCAAGCAGCCACGGCAGAAAGATAAAAGTTGTTGCTCATCTACATCTTACCAATGAAAATCACAATTCAAAGGACTAGGAAGTACTTGCAAGTGAACAACTCTTAACAACTTTTTGTGTTCTATTTGGCTTCTTTTGAGAGCAATTGTGCTGGACATCAGGAAGAATTTCTTCACTGCAAGGGAGGCAAAGATTTGGAAAGGGCTTCCCAGGGAGGTGGTGGAGTTCCCATCCCTGGAGGTGTCCAAGGAATGACTGGACGTGACATTCAGTGGTTTAGTTGACACTGTGGTAGTCAGTCAAAGGTTGGACTTGGTGATCTTGGAGGTCTTTTCCAACTTTAATAGTTCTGTGACTCTAAGTTTTACATCTCTGCTTAATCTCCAAGTAAAAATTAAGGCAAGTTTGAAGAAATACTGTGCAGTGCCAATAACAAACTCATCAGCAGACACGTGTTAGACAACACGCTAAAATACCCTCACATCAACTTGTCAACAATAACCACCAACTAACAGACAACCCTGACAACATAATGCTCAGGGCTTGACTGAAAATACAGAGAAATATACACTATCACATACAAATTGCTTGTGATTTTGAGTCTATTCAATGAAATGATATTACTCCAGGTTGGGAAGTAGGATTATTCTGAATGACCAAGCTTCTATCTGCAAAGACTTCTTCCCCTGTGCAGAATAACTGCAAGAAGCACTAAATGACTGCCCTGCTCCTGCAGTGAAGCCGCTTTGCTACCCCCAAGCTGCAGCATTGCCTGTCTGCAGCCAGCTTTACCCTTGGTATCTTTTGAGTCTTCCACCAACTTTTCACACAAAGCCCATGGATAGAAAGAGGCAGGTTTGGCTCACTGTGTTTAAGAGAGCGTGAAGATCCCTTCATCTTAAAGATTCCTGATGCTCAGCAGAAGCAGCTACCTGGAACTAGCAAGGACACTGAGGAGAACACTTTCATCCTTGCAGAAAATGTCTTGGGACTTGTTACGACTACAGGTGGTCAGACACTTGACTTTGCATCTCTCCTGAAAGACGGCACCTCCAGCAAGGCAGCACTTCCCAGTGTGACACCTCTTCAGCAGCTTCTGAAAGGGAAGCCAACCTCCCACTGAGCCACCAAACGCTGCTTCCCACACTAGTGAGGCTTTTCCTTAGAGGACTCTTCTTTGAAAATAAAAAATTGTCAGTCTAGTGCCAATAACTCCATGCGCTGTTGCTTTTGTGCGTCCTGAAGGTTGCTTTTAAAAAACGGGTTTCATTACATAACAGGTTACAGCAAAGTGATGTCTCACAAGTTTTAAATTGAGATTTTTATTTTTTTTAAATTTTTTTTGCAACTGGACATGCTTTTCTTGACCTCCATCCAGTCATTCAGAAGGCACATTCTAATGTTCACCTACATGTCATTTTTAAAGCAAGAGACAGATATAGTATGTATTCCTTGGTAACAAGGTTAGTTGTAGGTTATTTTTTAAATTTCACTTCTAAAGATCAAAAAATAATGAAAAAAGTGTATTTTTTTTAATTTTTTTCAAAGGAATCTTTGTATCAAATAGTAGGCAAGAATGCAATTGAGATACAGAAACCAAGAATGGAAGTGGAGCATCTTGGAGGTCCACAGAACATCGCCTTGCCTTCATCCCATAGAGACTTAGGCTTTCAAGGTGTCCAGGCAGAAAATTTCCTGGAATTTTAAATATGTTAATAGCTCAAAGTAACAGCGACTCCAAGCCAAAACCCCAAATTGGAAAGTTCCTGAGCCCCGAGCAACATTCAGTCTGCAGTAGTGAAAGAGTGAAACGAATTCAGCCGGGAACACGCAGGCCTTTTGTGAAGTTCTCACCTGAGGCTGGCATCTGACCAGAAATAAACAGCCCAGACCCCATCTTGGAGCCCCGAGCTCAGGACCAAGAATTCTTTAGAATAAACTGGAAATGTCTCCCTGAAGGGCAAGAGAGGCTGGTTTCTCTCTTGTGGCACTCTCTGTTCCCAAACTCTCTCCCACCCATTACCTCTTAAAGGACATTGGCAAATGGCATCCCTTAGGCTGTATAAATCTCTGCAGAAGGAATGGCATAATTTTTCTCCCATCACGAACCTTCCAGTCTTATATTTGACAGCCTAGATCAGGTGCTGTCCAAACATTTATTAAAACATTTTAAATGATGAATATATCCAATTATTACTATTAATGCAGCTAATACTGACTAATGAGGGGGAAACACACTAGCTTGTGTCCCGCAATTCATTACCCCTGCCTTGTCAACAATTCAAAGCCCAAAACCTAATCATCCATACCGGGCCCTGTTATATTTCACACGTCACATTTAATAAGTCACTCAGTGCCTATAAATTAATGTAACATGTCGGCGTTTATGAGCGCGGCTTTGTCGCTGTTAACAAATGATGTGCTGGCCTGGGCTGCTGCAGCTCAGCAGTGACGAATGATGGAGGATGATTTCTCTCCCAACTATAAACTGCACACTGGGGACCACAGCCACACGTGGGCATGTGTGTGCACACCCACACCAGGCGTGGGAATGGCATAGAATATACAGAATTACCTGTTACAGGTATATTTTCGTACATTTTAATGGGTTAAATATTTTTCAGTCCAGTCATTAAATTTTATCAGCACACATCATAGATAGTCCGACACGTATAGAGATGAACACAAGTTGCCACACAGTATTGTTGGGATGTATAAACAACTCTTCAGCAAGTTTATAAAAAACACATCTCCTGAGTGTATCACGTTACAATTTCACTCTCACCACTAAGCCAACCAAGTTTATAGATACTATCATTTATGAAAACACAACACACAGGTGGGGCCAAATCTTGGGTTTGATTTACAGTTAGTCTGAACACCTGTAATATTTCCATTCTTAGTGCTTCCACAGCCAATCACAGCTTGAAACAGAAATGAAACACCACAGAGTTGTATTGCAGAACGTGATGCTAAACTGCAGATGACTGGCACGGCACCAATACTTTCTTTACTACTTCTTGAGCAAAACTGATTTTTTTTTTTAAACAATATGAATAAAGCATAACTTAAAGTAAAAAAGTATATTAAAAATGTTGATATACATGTACTTTTTAAAACCCTTCTTCCAATTTTCCTGAAAAAAATTGTAAGCACTGGAAACCAACAGGGAAAATGTTGGCATTTTTTGGTTACTTTGGTTACAGCTGTGGCAGGTTCGGGATTGAGGAATGACATCTGGATCTACATACAACTGCATTATTACTCTGCGCAGTAATAAAACTGCATGTTGCAAATGCACACCATGGCCAGGAGGGAAGCTGTCACTGGAACCAGCTTTTGTGAAACTCAACAGGTTTGTCAGCAGCAGAGGAAGAAGACAGATAAGGAAAGGACCCCTGACAGCTGAGCTCCTCACCCCTTGGAAAGCTGACTCTTACCAAAGCACAAACCACGACCCTCATTTTGGTTTTATAACACTAATGCCAGTTTTGCCCATATGGTCTCTTTTACAATGTTGTATTCCACTACAGCAACAGATTCCTTATGAAACAAAACATCCTGGAATACAAAATAATGCATTGGTGACGAGCTCACAGCCAGCCTGGGAGAGACAGATTTGACTGAATTCTCTGGGTGCTTTTTTTTGTGTCTGTTGGGAAATGACAGCCTGTAAAAAAGGAAGATTTGTGGGAAATGATCATGTCTGAAGGTCTGCCAGCACAAAAAAATTCTTAGAGAAAAGCCTCTAGTGTGACAAAACATCATCTTGAGAAAACTTGTAAGTGAAAGCTCTTCACTTAATCTCGGCAGTCATGACTCAATGCTTCCATGTCCTACTAAAGCAGCAATCCTGAGGAGCAGTGCAGCAGAAAGTCACACTTATTTTCCAAAATCAATCCACCTGGAAGGGCCATCCCATGGTTACAGTACCAGAGCAGGACACAGAAGACCTACATTCCTTTCTGTGCTTGGTATACTTTGGAAGCCGCTGAGTCGCTTTCAGGCTGCTAAAGATGCAATTAAACCCTCTTAAAAGTCCTACTGAACATTTTACTGCATCTTTAGAAGTCAAAACACCTTTAAAAATCTACCTTTAAATCTCTCTGTCTTCTTTTCCCATCTTTAAAATAGGGATCGTGACACTTCTCTAGCACACAGGTACGGTGCGGATAGATAAAGACAAAGACACTTTCTAAAAGGTGTCACACACATCTAGGATTCTCTCATGTATTGTTGGCATAAAAAAAAATCTTAGATATTTTGAAAGACTTCTGATATATAAAGGGGAAACGATGTTGGATTTCATAGACTTTGAATGTACCTAAGAAAATTGTTCTGTATAGGCTGGATCACTGAAAGAACCATACTTACCAATTTGTTTTTCTAGGTCGTGTATGGGATTTTTTTGGCACTTCATCACTTTAGAGCAATAGAGATGGTAAAAGTCTGTTCCAAGGCTTGAGCATCACTGCTCCTGCACTCTACACATTACTCCTTGTTGAAGGAAACTATTTGGGAAGACAGTCTGAGGGTAGCAAAGACAGTTCACCAGTTAAGGCTCACTGATGTCTCGGTGTCCCCGCAGACCATCGTTTGCAAAATGCTAGAGGTCACAAAGACCTTAAAAGCCCGGGATCACATATTTAACAATTTCACTGCAGAAAATTTATTCAGTAATTGCCTAATAAAATGTGTCATTTTCTCTAAAAGCAATAATGTTCTATTTCTATTATCCAACACAGAAATTCTACGGTGCAAACCCCTCTGCCAAGAAACTCCATGACAACACCTATGCAAGCAGAAGTTGGGACCACTATTCCTGACCTAAACCAGATTATTAGAACAGTGCAGCCCAAATAAACAGCATCACCATAATCAAATAATGTCAGCTGTACAGCACTCCCAGCACCTGGGTTCTTTCAATCCCATAGTTCTCCCTGTCATTCATTTACCATCTTTACTCCTTTCAGTCAAAAATTTTGTGGGGCAGCATGAATTTACTTGTGTAGAAACCTGATCTACCAGTGGTCTCCAAGTACTACCACAAAACATATGACAGACAGGCACAGACTTGATAAACTTTTGTGGGTTTTTTTTTGTTTTGTTTCTTGGTTTTTCTTGTTTGTTTGTTTGTTTTCTTATATACACATTAAGCTTTAAATGGGCAGGAAAAGCAAAAAGTAAGCTAAGTGCCAACATGAAAGCTTGGTACTGCCTGCATGCCCACAGCAACCACACGTAGCTCTAAAAACTTCTAAAACTCCATGAGATAAGTGGACATTGCAAAAAAGCCACCACACAGGCACTGCTGGAGAGAGCTTTAAAAGCATGTGAACTAGAGCTACTCTGTTGCAAGGGATTCATGGAAACTCTGAAATCTTGGAAAGGAGAGAAATCTGCATGACAATAACATTGTTTCCTTCTCTGAGAGACCCTTAGGGCTCACAAACTCATACAGAAAAGAATACAGCTCTTTTCAGTTCAGCCCATTGTACAGAATGGTGAATGTCACAAGTTTTATTTTATGATTTAATATAAAGAAAAATAAGGGCTCTAGCAGAGACATATTTTCCTCAAGAATTTATTGTTCACCAAAATGGTTTGTTTTGCTGAAACATTTCTTTCTGCTCTATTTTTTCCTAGCTTCATTCTAGACCTGCCTTCACCCACACTTTGCTTTGAGAGAGGTAAAATTTCCATTGTCACTTCTTCTGTCATATGCAGCCCCAAGATTTCGCCTGCACAGTTGATGCTGCACCTGAATCACTGCTGAGCCACCAACCACCTCTTCCTTCGTGCACCACACCTGTCTGGCTCCTCCCGCCCAAACCATCAGGATCCCTCTGGAGAGACGTGGGAGCAAAGCACCACCAATACCAGACTCAAACCTCAGGCACCAGAGGCAGAATCAAGCCTGAATTCCAGGGTGGGGACCTCCTTTGATCCCTGCTGGGAACACAGCGGTGGCCCAAGAGGACAGGAGCATCCCCAGCCTGTCAGCTGGAGCAGAGGATGCTGCTGGAGATTGGGAACTGCCTCCCTGAGGGAAACAGAAACCCAGGTGGAGGAAGATCCTTCCTAATCCCTGTGTGAGCAGCAGGATGAGCTGCACTGAAATGAAGGGCTTGAAGCAGCTCTCCTTCCCAGCCAGCAGCAGCAGCTCCAGAGAGACCCTGGCTGTGTGTGCTCTGTGGGATATTGCAGTGCCACCTCAGCAGCCTTCCCTTCCCATGCGCTCCTACTGCACCTCCTGACTACAGCAAGGACACAATTTACCCTCTTCATGTTCTTAGTCCCTGCTGTCATCAAGCCAGTTAAAGAAATGGCAGTATTCTCCTTTCAGAGGGGAGGAAAATAAGTGACTTCACAAAAACACTCAAGAGTTTTTGGTAAAAGAAGGGAAAGTATTCCAGGACATGGCTCTGTTAGTGACTGAATTTCTATTCCAAGAATTATTTCAATTAGAAAAGTAGAACAATTAAAAAAGTAAAATAAAACCTACCTCAGCTGCATTTTCCACCTAGAATTAGCACTTGGTTCAGAAAGCAAATGTGCCAAAACCTGAGCAGGCAAAGAAAACTCCAAGTGCATCGTACATCCAAGCTAAACTGATGCCATTCCACATATTCAGTAAAAAAATAAAGTCAAAAGTAGGTCAGAAAAGCTGACAGAATTAATCACAGAAGAGATGAATGGGAAATTTGATGGAAATAAAATCACTTTTCATGATGAATTCATAGTCAGCACTTAATTGAGTACAATGAACTTGAAAATACACTTGGTGAATGTCTGAATTAGCTGGACTTCTGAATGTTTGTAGCAGTTAAGATACACAAACTGATCAATAGTGTAAAACAAAGGAGCTCAGGTATGCATGTGTACTCATACATCACTTCAATAAATTACCCTGGGTGTTAACACCGGGGGAAGGGAGGGGGGTGGATTTAGAACAATCATTTTGGGATCAAGAGCTAAATCATTTCAACCACATCTTGATTTCTGCAAAACTCGGCAGGAATTATGAGACTTAACAGCACCTCAACAATTAGCATATTATAAATACAAAAATGATATATTAAAGCGAGAGGAGAAAAAGGCCAGCATTTTACACCTACAGTAATATAATTCCACTACTTAATGCAAAGTAACAGGCATTAGAGTGTTTGGGATCCTCTTGTATAGTGTTATCTGTTCTATCAGTAAATGAGACTATGTGAACAGTACAACCTATAAATAATTCAAGGCCTGAGATGGCAATTATAGAACCATGCACAACCAGCATGAATATTTTATGAAGGCTAAAACAGCCCTCAGAATGAATCATGGATAGATGAACACACACACACATACACACACACACACTCAGCTGTTGGCCAAGTACTGCTTCCAGACATGGCTTATATCTGATCCTCACTACATCTAAAAAGAAAATTCCTGAACCCAAAAGTCGAAAGTTACATCTGTATTTTTAGATATTAAAAGATATTAAAATAATAAATAAAGGGACTGCAGAAGAAAAAAAAAAAGTCATATTGGTGAAAGAAAATGTTTGTTTCCTTTCAAAGATTCTGGTAGGAATTCTAAACAACTTTTTCCTGTGCACAAAACGTGGCTGCCAAAAGCCAACCACGATATACAAACCAAGGGTGTACAAGGGCTCTACAGCACCTTGGTGTGCAAAATCTGCCCCTAAAGAAGGACTTTCCTACATGGAGACATTTTCAGTAGAAATATACTGGTGTAACTCCCCATATGGGCACTATTATTGCAGCACAAGAGCATTCACAGGGGAATATAAGCAGTATAACTACTCCAGCATAATTATACGGGTATAATTATGCCAGTAAATTTCCCTGTATTAGCAAGCCCAGAGAAAACCTCCCTGTGAGGAGCAGGGCACTGCTGCATCCTGGCCCAGCACACAGCCAGGGGGCCTGCAGAGAAACACATCTGGGAGCAGAGATCCCCAAACCCTGCTCCCGAGCCAGGGCACTCGGTGGCACATGAGTAAATTAATAACACACTAGCAGAAAAATAATAAAATAATCTTTTACATGTCTGTCATGTACATAGTCACATGCATGTGCACTCTACATGCTTTAGATATATTTATACTTTTATAAATATAGCATACCTAAATATACTTCTATTTATCTGTATTTACATTTTAGAACATGTGTTATAAACACTGTCTGATTAGTCCACAGATCACCTCCCGGAAATGAGGATGAATAATTTCTCCCATTCTCCCACTGGTAGAACTGGAATACAAAGTCAAAATACCACCAGCTATTAAAAGAAACTGGGCTGGAACCTGAGTGACCATCAGATAGCTCTTCTGTGCCAAACATAAACACATCTTTGATAGCTTGAAGATTTCTCATGTACAAATACAAATGATAGCACTGGTTTTGGGTGCATAGCAGTCTACATGCATGCATGAGAAATAAAGATTAAGACTGAACACAGAAAAATTATAGGACTACAGAAGCAGCATCAGACTTTTCTTAGTAATCTTAATACATTTCAGGGCTTTTTTTTAAATTTTTAAGCTCTTATTGCATCTTTCATTTGCATCTAAAAAAGGCTCTTTTAAGGCTACAATTTAAAGCAATGCCTCGCAGACAGGCTGCCGGGTCCTCCTGCAAGGATGTGCCCATGAATAGGGTCACAGTGTCACAGACAGCGCAGGGAGCACGAACTCACCCACCTCGCTGCCTTTTCCTGCACGACCCCTATAATTTTGTGGGTTTGGCAAACACAAGGGGCAATTGTGTCAGCCAGGGTCAAGCTGCCATTGTGGGGGGTTTGTGGGCAGGATCAGTATCTGAGGGAGAGGGGCTGTGTCACGCTGGGTCAAGACTCTGCAATTGTGGGTGCCAGTTTGGCAGCTCCGAGGTGGGTTGCAGTTGTTTTCCAGAGAGGGAAGAGGTGATGACCATGCTCTGGAAGATTCAGGTAGAACTGAAGCTGTTTCTAGAAGATTTGGCAATGAGAGAAGTGAATTTAGTTGATGGAAATGGGAAGATGGCAGAGAGACAAAGCATCCAGGAGCTGGAGTGGTTTAGGATATCTGTAGGGGAAGATGCAGCTCCGAAGGGATTGGTGCCTTCAGCAATGTTTACCACCATGAGTTTAATATTTTACTCAGCCAAAAAGGTGTATTTTCTCCTGCAGAAGACCATACATGGAAATCAATACATCCCTCAGGTCATACACCCATGAGACTGGTGTATCAAGGAGAGGTTTGGCAAGAGGGTTTTACACCCTAATTCTGCTTTGTTTGCAACCAGGTCCTAACTCAGCCTTTTTTCTCCCACCTGCCCATTCGTTTGGAGATGCTGAATTGTGAGTTAAATTATGACTCAAACGTGATCAAAATCCTGCTACATCTGGACCCAGCAAGGCAGAACTGTGGAGTTTGGGTTTTCTCATTTAAAGGCAGCAAATAAAAAAAGAAAACAACTATCATGAACAGAAATACATACCTTGAGACCACAGTCCAAAGGAAATACTCTGCTAATTGCAAGGGTGTATTAAAGTCATGAACTAAGTAAACTAATTTGCTCTTGGCATACTTTCTATACCTCCCAGGTTTCTGTTTAGAACCTCTGTTTAGACATTTCACAATCTAAATCTGGTGAAGTCTGAAAAAGGCCTTCAGAAGAAGGGAGGGAAAAAAAAGCCAGGCAATGGTGCAATAAGCAGCTTTTGAAACTTGATCTGGCTTTCTATTAATTTGCAATACAGATTTGATTTCTAACTCTCAAAAACTGGAATGGTTAATCTTTTATTTTCATTATTTTGACATTTCTGTTTACCTTTTAGAAATGCTATCAGAGGCACAATGTGGCATTGGAAAGCTAAATGCTAACACATGGAGCGCTCTACGACTGCAAAAATTTCTCTCATACTTTTGCAAATACCACAGCCAAAATCAACAGCACAAGTTTGATTTTCTTCATCATGAATTGACAGCTTATTTATCTCTAAGGAAGAACTTTCTAAACCCCTTAAGCTTCCAAACAAATGAGGAAAGATTCTGCTGACTGTTCAAAAATTTTTGTGCCTCATAAAATTATAAGCTACATTTTCAGTTCCCCATGTGTTCTTTCAAAAAAATAAAGAAAAAAAAAAAGTAAAAGAGGATGCATTTTGAATTGCAACAGATTTCATGAAAAAAAAGCCAAAAGACTGATCTGCCAAAAAGCTTTCTTATTAGGACTTGTTTCATCTGATATTAAACCACAACATCCATATTGTGCATGAAGTCCAGCTAAAAAGTCTTCACGATATCAGCTGATCTTAAGTACACATAGACCTTCAAACTCTGGGTCAAGTCTCATTAAAGTCAAAGTTTAACACATGCTTCAGCATGTGCAGAACAAGGATGGATTTACATTAAATGCTCAATTGCTTTCTTGAATTACAGCCTTAACCACTTCATACTCCAGTGAAGGTGAACATGATCCTCCTCATCAGGCTGGGTAATGCCAGTGCATTACTGCAGCCCCCAGAGCACAGGCGCTGCCAAACTGCCAGAAGTGAAGGTTTCTGGGGACTGCTGGCAGAGTGACAAGGTCCTCAAACACCATCCTGGAGCCTTAGAGAGCACGACCCCTCGTGCAGCAAACCCAGGCTCTGCTGCTGGGCAGCAGCCTCTCCCCAAACGCTGCCTTCCAGCAAGCTGAGGGCTTGTTTGCAGTAGAGACTTTAAATCAATACACAGGAACGAAAGAATCCAGCAATGCTAACAGATCAAGTATTCAAACGTGGAATCCAGGGAACATTTCACTTGCCAGTAAAACGCCCAGTGTAACTCATTCACCCATGAAAAGAGCTGTGTCTGAAGTCATCTTTATTTACAATGTGTTTGTGCCATGTTTGTTTGGAAAGTGGAGGACGAGTTGGAGTAGGTGGCATCTCTCATAGCTTCCTCTCCACACACGCTGCATTCAGACTCCAAAGGGCTGAGCTTCACAAGGCAGTTACTGAGGAGCACTCATTTATTTGCACCAAAAATACATAATGTGCTTGCTGTGAAACTGGTCTGTTAGCCTGAGCTTGTAAATCAGAAATTCCCTGTGCAAAATGTGGAGTTACTCTGCTCTCAAACTGGTGTAACACAGAAATCAGACCATGTGCCACTTCACCTCCACTGCCCAAAAGGCAAAGTGGTTATAAAAAATTGCCATTTGACCCAGACTAGGCCACCAGGCCATGTTCTGAGTTTTGCTGAATGTCAAATGGATAAAAATTTAGAATCTTTGTCTGAATTAGAAGTCTGAAATGTTGACACTTATTCTCATCTAAAATCAAAACAGAAGAACAACACACTATGAAAAACTAGAAATCATACCTGGAATCACCTAATGTGTGGCATAACAAAAATACACAGTATAGTGAAAAGTCTCTAATTTCCTGAGACAGTCTGCTGGACACTGTGATATATACCATGGCCAAGTGAAACTTGATAACAGGAAAAAAAACCAGACTTCACGTTTTCCTGTTTCAAATTCTCAGCCCACCCTATCCTTGGAGTTAATGGAGAAATCCCAGATAGCAGGAAGGAGCCCACAAGGAAAATGTAAAACCTCCAGGAGCAGGAGGTGTCTCCAGCTATGTCATACAAAGTATCATATATAACATTTTTATCCACTTATTTCTCTAATGTAAGAGATCCTTTCCCCACCACAGACTGTGAGTAAAATATCACACATAAAATTAAATATATGCTAAACCCACGTAAGGATGTATTTGATAAAAAAGCTGTTATCGCAAGCACTGCTTCACCCTGAAACTGGTATTTTTGTAAGCAATTACATCCAGAAGGGATTGCTGGTTTCTAGGTTATTTCTGCAGAGTGGCTGTCTCAAGAGAGATGAAAGAGCAAAGGTAGGTCTTTCCTGTATATCCCCATCAAGATAATAATGGATGTGATGGGAGAAAGCCTGAAGTGATGTCACTGGAGGCAGAGTGCACACAGTGCTCGGGGTTCCATAATGGAGCAGGACAGACAAGCCACCAAAATGAGAAAAGGAAAATCCTGATGAAAATCAGGTAAACAATAGTAAAATGGAAATTCAGTTGGAATATAAGCTTTTGTTAAACTGGATAAACAGACATGGTTGACTCCTCAGTAAGGGAATATGAATCATATGAAGGAGTAGAAAGAAAAAAAAAAAAACAAACCAGCATCTGAGTCTACAAAAAAAGTCCCTACAACTGACTCCACCATTCAGAGGGTCCTAAACCCAAATCTCCCACTCTGGGAGCCCATTAAAAATGCCATCCTGTGGGGCCTTTCTTACCTTCCACAACGCAACACATGCGGCATTTTTATAAGTCAGCAGAGGAATTAATTTTTGAGGTCTGTCACAAAGAACAGGAAATGCATCTTGCAGCATAAATGGTCATCCAGCACAGAAAGAAGATTTTGTGTTAAAGTCACACATGCGTGCATGCAAACCCAGTTCCCTGGGGTAAAGAGACATTACATAACACCCCACTATTTACTAAATGTAATTTCTGTTTTACTGAAATAAATAAAGGCAGGTAACTACTGTAACCACAAAATCATAATAATGAACCGGCCAACAGATGGCAGCTGAACCAAATCACCTGATTTGAATAAGATCTGCATTCTCTTCAATCCAGCAAGTTTTGCAAACAGATTTAAGTCATCTGCCAGATAAAAATCAAGCAATTTCAGAGTCATGCTTGCTTGTAATGGATTATAACTTTATTATGAATTATGTCTCTGAACCTGCATGTTTAAAAGAACGAACATTATTCCTGTGGCACCAAAGGGGAAGGGGGGAGAAATCACTTTATTTAATTTTGCTCACCAGTGATATCATTAATACAGTGAAAATAATGTGCTGTGCATGAATCTGGCTTCTGATGGCAGCACTTTGGTGAGAGACTGAGAAAACACAAAGCAGAAACAGATTCCTCAGGCAGTAAGTGAATATGAATAAAAAAAAAAAAACACAGGAGAGCTTTCTGGCCTGAGGTTAGAGGCAGAGGTTGGCATTATTTTACATTAGAAACAATTCACATTCAAAACTGTAATTGATAGCAGTGAAGTGTTAGGGGAAAGAGACTGTGGTGTTCAGGCAGGCTGACCTGCCAATCAAACTCAACCTTTCTTTGAATGAATAAAAGCTTCATTGCCCTATTATGTGGATCTGGGCAGGCAGCACTAAAGTACCCTGTTTGTCAAGTTTATGTGCACTGCCCCAAGCTACTCAGACACCCATGCTCAATAATAACTTGAAATCATCAGTGATTTTTGATAGGGTTTCTTTTAAAACATTTAGTGTTAATTTTACTAAGTCCCTGGGACTTAAAGAAACAGGAGGGCAATATTTCCACTCTGCTTTGTACAAAGACTGACAGACAATTGTGCTGCTGCTCTAGTTAAGGTAGAGCGAGACTGTTGGCTGGGGTTTTTTGAAACATCTGTGAAACCGTGTAGTCTGAATGCTGCAGGCAACAGCTCCTTATCATTACAGGGAGGAAATGCTTGTCTTGATACTTTTTTTTTTTTGCCTCTCCTCCAGGCAGTAGAGCTCTTGTAAATAGAACAATTGGCTCTTTGCTAAGCATTTGATGGGAGACTTTGGTTTTTCAGGATTCCTTTCCTCTCCCAGTTGCTGCCAGTCCATTATGCTCCTTAGAGCACCAAATCCACTGCTGCTCACACCATGATGCACTTATGAGCACGGGAGACAAGAGAATTATTTGCTGCGATCAAGTTGGTCTTTCTGTTGATGAACAGACACCCTTTAGAGGTCTGTGATCTGCTGAGAGAGGCAGTGAGAGTCCTGTGCTGAACTGGGCCAACACGGTTGATCACCTAAAACTCAGGGGGCAGTTTCTCCTCCTCGTGTGGTGAACATCACCTTTACTCCTGCAAGTCCTTAGGAAGCTGATCTTCCAGGAGACAGCAGGGGGGATGGGGGAGAGGTCTGTAAGCAGGAGGTACGGAGATGTGGGAGGGTGTTTAAGAAAGGATCCCACTGCCCTGCTGCACAACTGCCCTGTTTCTCTCCTACAATCCCCTCCCTGCCATCAGTTTCTCTCTGGAATGGGAAGTGGGTGTGTGGCCGCTGTGCAAGGCCTGTGTTTCAGTGCAGTGAGGAGGGTTAGACCTCTGCAGGGTCAGGTGACAGCAATTTTGAGGACTGCTGTGACACCTCTGTTCACTGAGGGAAGTGCCAAGAGCTCCTCACTGAATATGAACTGTGACACGTACTCTCTGGGCGGAGGATCTGCTGCTGCCTGCACAGCTCACCTCCCATTTTACTCAACTAACTTGCTTGTTCTCAAGCTTCTGCAGTTTCTTTTTACCTCCTAAACCTCCCCAGGAGCAAGTACACAGAGCCAGTATATTCACATGTCCACATCTGAAGAGTCTTGTAAAGCTGCAACAAAAACTCCTGCTGGGAAATTAGTTTGCTGTTGATACATAAATATGATAAAATCCATATAAATATCAATAAGAGCTCCTCCCAAAGCACAAGAACAAAACCAGTGTCACCATGAGAAAGTCACCCTCCAAAGCCAGCTCAATGTGAGACCTGATTTAGCAAACAAAGTTTCTGATTACACTCAGCCCCTGCTTTTCCAGTTCTCTTCACAAGTGATTGAGGGAAAAAGCTACTTTTGTAAGTGATAACGAATGTTGCAGAAAACACATGGGGCAGCAGTCTGTGGCTAGAAAAAGCAGCAAGGAAACCTTTCTTAAAATGCTTACAAAACCGTTAAAGGAGGCATGGAGAAGAAAGTGAAGTGAAAAAGAGGAGTTTACCCAATTTCTGCCTTTTAAATCACTGTCCCCCTTCCTTAGCCTATTGTCTCCTGAGCTTTAAATATCTTCTAAGCTGTTTTTTCAAAAGGGAAGCTCTGTGTACCAGTGATCAGACAAGTTGGTTGAAAATAGATTCATCAGGCTTCAAAGGATTATTGTTTGCAAAGAGACAGTACAAACATAACTATTTTGCAGTACAGCTATGACATTATTAACCTACTGTGCAAGGCTCTTATTGCCAGATTGGTTCATTTATCAAAAATAAGGGAAATTCAAAGCACCATAAGGAAGGTAACATTTCAGCGGCTTGGCTTTCACTTAACGTCATTAATCTCTCTATTTACACAGGAGGCAAAAGTCTTCGTTTAGTGGTGTCTCACAGTTCCATGTAAGAGCCCTGATTCAGTGTCTGAGACTCAGTACATCAATACTGCACTTGGCAGAGAGGAAATATTAGTATTTCTGCTATGAAATTTTTTTATTTTTTTTTTTACTTGCAGGGTCCCTTCCTTAGCTAAGTGCTGGGAGGAAGATGACAGATGCTATATGCGAGAAGTGTCTATGTGCACAAATACAGCTAAGAACTGGAAAGAAGAAAAAGATAGCCAAATACTGCAATATTTGTGTCATTAAAAGAATGAAAACTTTTAATATCTGAGAATTTGTGTCTTCATATCATGGTATCACAAGTAAAAGCAAAGGTTGTGCTAGGGGAGGAAACACCGAACAATGACTGGATTTTTTTTCTTTTTTTTTTTTGTAAAGAAACTGATGGCAAACATCTCAATAATTCATGAAGAAGCAATTGATTTTTTTGGCTGGAAGGACTGGCTCCTTTCGACTTGTCCTCTCCAGAGGAAAAGCTCATTAACACAGAGGTGTGGGGGGCAGGGGGTGTGTGCACGTGTGCACATGGATGTTCTCCATGCGTGCACATGCCTGTGCACACACTATTTATGTGCATATTTTTATCTAACTTCTACACATCTCACAAAAATCAGATAATATGTTTTTATCTCCACACAGACTAGAGATACAAATGCACCGATACAGTGAAAATAACCTTATGGATTTTCATTATGGGATTCTGGCTTCCCTATTCCCAAAGATTTTCACGAAGACCCTAAATTATAGCCTTTTAATTGACCCACCTCCAAAGCATGCAGAGTGCTGAGGTCCCAAGATGCATACAGTATTTTTGCAATATATTATGGGTCAAATTCATTTCAGGTACAACCCCTCTGCAGTGACTAGTTATATCTTTTGAGAATGTTAGCCCCCAGAGTACAGTGACAGCAATTACCCCTATTTTCCTGCAGGAAACATTACAATATATTTGAACACTACTGAAAGCCCAGGAAAATGTGCTTATAGTCATGGCTCCCTCAGAAGCCTAATAACGGAAATTATAATGTCTCCAGTTCAGCCTACTGGGTTTTGACCCCAATGGTCAAGACATCAGAGAAAGGCGCTTTTTTTTCTTTTTTTTCCTCTTAACCCTCTGGTTTTATCATTGTTTTAAAGAGTTTTCAACAGCTTTTTCAAGCGGGAAATGTAGCATGCAGCACCAGTACTTCATGATTGGCTTTACTAAATCCCACACAACCAAGGCACACAGAAGTTGAACTGAAGCTGTGACTTATCCTCATGCCCAGATACCACCAGTTCAAGCTCCTGCACCTCACATAGAGCAGATGTTGCAATAGGCTGGTAGAAAAGTGGAGAGACACGGAACATTTCCCAGCCTTTGGCTCCAAGGACACTGTGCACAGTGTGCAGGGTGGAGGGGATCACTCTCTGTGACGAACATGGAGAATGTTCAACATGGAGAATGTGCCACCACCCCCTGTAGGCTGAGCTGCAGCTGTAGCTCACATGGGGAGAAGATACTACAGCACCGTGGATCCACTAACTCTGTGAAACCAAGGAATTTTCTCCTCTGCCACTCACCACAGTTTCCTCCCCAGCTTCCCTTGCTCCTGTCCTCCTCTTCACATTCCACCCTGGCACACAGCAGCCCCTTTGTGAGGAGGTGACTGCAGAGAGTGGGGTGGCCCAGAGTGACCCTGCAGGGCCCAGGTTTGGGATGTCCCTGCAGGCAGGACTGTGCTGTACCCAGCCACCCCACAAACAAAGGGTTGACAGCAGCCCCCAGAGCAGGAGCACTGCCCAGGGCTCCTCTCCTCCAGAGCTCCAGTGACGCCTCAATTCCCAGCTCAGCCTCCACCCACACTGAATTCACTTTTACTGGGATACATTCCCTAAACTGGGAAGCTGGCACAGCCATTACTACACTGAATATTCCACAAACCCAAGGGGAAGCTGTGGATTATTTCTGCTCTCTCCCATGCACGACTGTACCACAGCAAAGCAAAGGGAGCTTCACACTAACAAAAACCCTTCTGAATGTATATCATTGTCTAAATTACTTCTTTTTAAACAGTATCAGGGCGCAAGCAACACCACTGCCTTTGAAAGTTTGAAGTCTAGCAGAATCTTTTAAAACTCAGAAGATGGGGAATTATTTTGGATTTTGCAGACTCTGAATTGCAAACCCAAATGATTAACCTCTCCGCTGGGCTCCCTGTTTCCAGGGGAAACAGCAGAAAGGACGATTTCTATGCTTAAATCTCTAAATCAGATTGCACAGAGTAGTGCTGGCAGGTGATAGCTGAGCAGAGGATACATCCTTTTGTCATCAAAACCTTACAAATTATTTATTTGATCAGGAAGGAAAGCTGCAAAAGGCATCATATATTGATAGTTACTATTTCAGGGCAGGCTGCCATCCTTTCCAGTCGCTGTGAGGATAAAGGAACAACTCTTAAAATACACTCAACTCTCCATACATTATATTTTTGGAGTGGATGAACATTGAACGTACAGCTCAGACCACAAAGCTACTACATCTCTCTGTAATGGATTTGTGCAGCACATGATCCCGTCAGCTCTGCCCCAGAAACCCTGGGCTTGTTTTTTGGCTTTGCCACTGATCTTTTGTGTGAGTTTGGGCTAATCACTTTATCCCCTTGTGCCTCCCTGTTCTCCCTTCCCTGCTGCTGCCCATCTTTGGCTACTTATGTACAGTGGGGATGTTTGAGAACGGGGATTGGTTTCTCCTGTGTACAGAAAATGTTATTTAGCGTCCTGACTTCTACTAAAGCTACTTCACAATTAAATAATAGCAACATGTCCACCCTTATAACTCTTTGTGTACCACCATTCCATCCCAGCTGTGCATTTTGGGATCCATCTCCTCACAGGAACAGTTCACTGATACTGAACAGTTTTCATGAGCTGACTTAGGAAGAGTAATTTGAGCCTGCTCTGGTTCCCCATTTGTCTCCAACACTCATCCAAAGCACTACTTCTAATCCTGACTAGCATTATTGAAATTCTCACAATAATGGCTCATTTAGCTGTGATTTTTATGAGGATTTTATCATGCTAGTTTTTAGTGGAGGTTGATTTCTGGTTTTCACATGGCACTAGGAAAATCAGAAAATTCATAAACTACAAAGTCAACCCTGTATTTGCCATCATGCAAGACTCCAAAAACAGAGAAACCAGTAAACCAGTACTGCTGTATTTAAAAATCCCATTTCTTATTCAGTCTCATTATTCTGGAGGGAATAGTGTTGGAGCACCTTGGGTTGTCACGCCCCTAACCTGAGAGAAACAAAATCCCAAGGAGACAGAAAAGATTTCAGATCTGGAACAAACTCATTCCAAAGGCAAATGGAAGAATTCCAAAGCACAATACCAATAATGTCTTCCATAAAGGCAGACACTGAGCCAAGCAGCTCTCTGACAGTGGCCAATACAAGCTGTGTGAAAGGAGAAAATAGGAACATGGAAAGTGTATCCGACTGTGCTCTCCCAGCCTCCAGCAATGAAAGTTCAGAGCTCTCCAAGCCCAGAGATTGTATCTGAGCCCTCATATTTAATAGGCTTTGTCAGCTCCATCCTCCTTGAACTTGTCTCTCTTTGAACTCATTTACAGTTCTGACCTCCACAACATCCTGTTGCAATGGGTTCCACAATTTAATTATGCATTGTGTGAAAAAGTACTTCCTTTGTTTGTGTTAAACCTGCTATCTGACCATTTAACAGGGAAATTTTTACTCCTTGTATTGGGAATTGTGAATATTCATTCCATATTCCCTTTGATAATTTCATAGTCTTGATCGTATCTTTTTTCACTCATCTTTCACCCTAATGATTTCAAGTCCCTACAATCTCTTCTCATATATCATTCCACAATCCTGACTATATCTCTTCCCACCTCTTAACCCATCCCCAACCCCCAAAGATATCAACTTCCTTCACTTGTTTGTTTAAGATGCTTGGAAGTGAAAAAGCAGAAGCTGGAGGAATCACTTCAGTAAATGTTTTGTTCACACAACTTTTTGTATTGCTTGTTTTTTTATTTGTTTCTGTAAGATTTCAATTTGTAAGAATCTGGCAAATAAAATTTTTTCTTAAAATGTGGTCCCATTATGCAAAACTGATTCTAATTGCTAGAAATTAAAAAAAAAAACCCAACCAATCAACCAAAATAAAAAAAATATAAATAAAAAAAAAACCACAACAGCAAATCCAACTCACTATAGTACTATAGTATTTCCAAAAATTTCAAAACCACCAATTAACAGAAAATGCTGAGTGAAAGGTAGGTCCACAGAAGGGTAGTTCAAAGTTTTTGCAAAATGTAGTTTCACAGTCCCTGGAGTCCAGAGTTTACCAAGCGAGGTATTTACACATCTTGGTTACTTTCCATTTCCCTCCTGTAATACAAGAAGTGGTGCCTCTTTTATTTCCTTCAGCTTTTTGAACAGATATCATCTCACATGGAGAACATGGGGAACAGCATCCAGTACTGGCTCTGAGGTCTTTGGCCTGCTCCAGAGTTCTTCAGTGAGATTCATAGTTGTCCCCCGATGTGTCCCTCTGCTTCTTTCTTCAGACTCCAGCTCAGTTTTCATTTTTTCCCCCACTGTGAGCATTTCCCTGCTGCAGATTTCAGAGCTTGCCGGGTGCAGTCACCTGGAGCTCCTTTTCCTGGATTGTGATAAATGAGCAACTTCACAGCATTTTCTGCCTTTCAGACTTCAGGGACACCACTTGACTTGTCCAAAGCTTCACCTACTCTTTCCACAACTCGTAAAAGCTCTTCCTATTTTTGTTACTTTATGTATAGTAGAAGCATATCAGTCAATGGCATCTCTCCAGGACTTTCTTTTGTCAACTGCAAGAGGCAAAGAGATCTTTGAATGCTTTATAGCAACCTCTTGGTCTTCTGTCAAGAAATTCCTTGTCATCTATCAGAGGATCCTGCTTCCTCCTTAAAAGTTTCTTCTTTTGGTTGTGAAGTATTTCTGACTGTGGGGGCTTGGGTGGATTTTCTATACAGAAAGTTCCTTTACCACTCATGCTCATACCATTTCAAAACATCCCCCGAGTTCGTTCTGCAGTCTCAGCTGCCACTTTGCAGCCTTCAGGATTTCTTACTAGGCTTTTAATTCTCTTGCTTATTTCTATTGCCTTTTTATGCTTAGTGTATCGATCAAACAGGAGCATGCACAAATAATTCCTCTTCGGCTGACAGCAGACCTTGCACAGCTTCAGTTAAAAGATTACGACTTACAAATGCCACATCTGGACAGCCACAAGATGGGGACAAAACCCACAGGACCCTCCCTGAATGGGTTGTACATTTTCACAGGTATTAAACTAAAGTGTTACGAATTCCTTTTACTCAAGAGTCTCCCTATTATGCATCTTCAAATATTGTAATTTTCCCCCAAATTTATAAATGTTCAATGTATGGCTGCTCTGGTCAGATAACACAATTATCCAAATATCCTGCACTCTAAAATAATTTCTTGGCATAATGTCAACACTCGGAAATTATTTTCTCTCATTTTCTCTTACACCAGGCTTTAGTGTGATGTAACAAAGTCAGAAGGTGGCAGGCAAATCCGTGAACCAACAAAAAAAACATGCCCCAAAATCTCAGATAAAACTGAAACCATAGCAAGGATTTTAATACATGTAACACAAAAAAAGGTCTTCTGTCAACTGCTTTGCCATTGAAGTTCCACGTGTTTCCTGCTATCCATGAATTTTCCATTCCCCACAGGGCAGGGGTTTTGGCACAGGAAGAAAGTATTGGTACAAAGAGAAGCTGCAGCAAAGCTGGCCATGACCAGGAAAGCAGAGGAGATGCCTTGAGGTTGTGTGAAATGAAATCTGAAGCTTCTTGTCCAATGACAAGCAACCAAACATAAACAACACTGCCAGTCACGATGCCATCTCTAGGGGTTGAGTCAAGAGTTGAGCTAAATGGGACAAACTTCCACAAACTTTTGTTTCAAACTCCTGGCAAAAAAGCTTTGCACCCCTTTCTGCTCACTCAGGGCCATAAGAGATGTGCCTACCAATTTGAGAACTAGTGACTGAGGAAAATGTGAAAGGATTTCCCTGCAACCCAGGAAATGCAATCACAAGAGACACAAGAGGCAGAAAACGTCAATCTAAAGAAGGAAAGACTGAAATAATAGATTTGTGCTCTCTTGGCAGAGCTGAAGCAGGTGAAAACATGAACTTGATGAAGCAACTCAAACTACAGAGGAGAATAAGAAGCAGGAAGGAAAGAGGATGACTCCAAGGAGAAGCAGTTCTTCCAGTTTCCAGCAGACCTTCAGAGAGGTGTTACCAAATGAGGAGACAAAAGACTGATCAGAGCAGGAACCGACAGCTGGGAGAAAATGAACAGATCAGGAAAGAGTACGTGTGATTATTTTGCACATGGTTAACGGGGGAGAAGAGGTCCTTGAACTTGTGTGGGGTGAGGTCACCGTGGGTGACGTGAGCTCTGCAAAGCAGCACCATTGTTCTCCCTCAAGTCTTCCCCTCTGGACGCTCAAAAGAAAATAACTGTTTTCACCATCTTCTCTTTTAATTTCAAGACACGGTGATTCGGCTCCAGCTGTTTCCACACCCTGCTTTACATCCACAGTCCATGTGACCTTTCCTCCCTCCCCCACCCCCAGCCATTTCCTCTCTGAGCTCTTCAGAACAGCTTATAACAAACAATATTTAGCCCTAATTCATTCTTGCTCCATTTGGTTACTTCTTTCAGCTACAAAACACGAAATAGCTGCACTGCCCTAATGAGACAAACACAAAAACCTAATGAAAATATTAGCACTGGTAAATTCTTCTAACATGAAATTCAACGCTGCCCCAGCCCCCTCTTCCTCATTTTCCATCTCCAGCATATATATTATTAACCACCTTTTTTATTTCGGTGCTTATGAAAGAATACATAGTCGATGTGATCTTGTGTCCCTGGGATTAGGAGTTAAGACATCCCCTATAAATCAGTGTAATCTTTGTAACAGGACATCGTTGCATTGAGCATTCCTGTCTGTATGATGCATTTTCAATTACTCTACATGTTTTCTACTTAGTAAGCCAGCTTAATTCTTCGCTATGTCACAATATTAGAACATGTCCCAGGTTAGAAAAAAGGAGCAATCTTAGAGCCCTTGTAAGTTGTTTAGCCTCTGGCACTTATAAATCCAAAAACACAAGGGAAATCCCTTTTTCTTGCTTGTAATATGCCTTTAGATTTATTACTTAAAGAATCTGTTCACTTAATCCTTGGCTGAGGTCAGGGTTCATCTGCATTCTAATAAAGGTTTTAGTAAAAGTAAGACAAAACAAAAAAATGAAGGAGCTGTATATGCCTGTATAAGCAAGCAATACTGCAGATAAAGTATATTCCCAAGTAAATTCTCCACCAGGAAAGAAAACGAAGCAGAAAAAAAAGCAGGATGCTTTAAATTACTCTACACAAATCCAGACCATCTATCTTGGGCTGCTCTCTTCGACAGCTTGGCCAGGGTGGGCAGGCAAGGCAGAGGCTAAAGAGCTCTTTAGGGACCAAATTACTGTTTCAAAATGGGCCTGCTGCTCCAAGGATATGACAATATTATCTGAGAAATGTTACAGACATTGTGTGTCCTTCAGAGTTCTGCTAATACATCTCCTCTGATTGGAGGCATGTGTCACTACCAAAAAAAAACCAACAAAAAACCAAGAAAAAATGTTCATTATAAACAGACTCAAAGATATCTGGATGTAAAATTAGGAAAATGACCAAAATATGGCTATGAAACTTAGTAACATTTTATGTTGATGATCATGCTCGGATTTCCAGAAAAGTAATGTACAGATGTTTTATGTTGTCTCTTCCTTTCAGGGGGGCTATTTTAATTTATTGCGTTTTGTGGTGGAACGAAACAGTGCTACAGACTCCCTAAGAGGTGCAGTGAGAAAGAAAGAAGAAAAATGAAGCAAAAAAGTTATCTTAGCCTATATTCCTAAAAATTTGCATATGAATGAGCATGTCTGTACATCTCTGTGTGCAAAAAATTTAGTATTTTTTCCATTTATATCAAATGAAAGATCTCTGTCTAGGAAAGATCTCAGGAAAATCTATATGTACTCTGGGTTCTAGCTGATTCCACTGAAATTCAGGCAAACCCAAGGCCACTGAAATCCTGGTAATTTCTGTATTCACAGAAGAAAGCTCCTATAGGCACAGAATGCATTCTGCACGTCAGCCTTCTGGTTTAGAACAGCTCTCCCCAAAAAAACTCTGTGTGCGAATTCTCAGGTCAAATCTGTGAATTTGGGTGGCAATGGGTTTGCTTCCAGGAACACAGGCAGGCACTCTCCATCAAGAAACTATTTTAACAGGTACAAGTGCTCCACATCCAACAAACATTTTGTGCAAATACTACCAGGTAGCACCAAATTCACTGGAATTTTGTTACCATGAGCTCCTAATCCCTGCTGTGCAGATAAACCTGCATCTGGGCAGCAGTTTTAGGATTTCTCCTACTTTTCAACCCAGAGACAACACAGAACTTATCACCCTCAGTGCTACAGATGTTTCACCAGTGATGAAAATCCAATTGAATTATCAGCTCTGATTGTCATAGTGTTGTTAGACAGGACACTGAAGGTACAAATTAAACACAAGCACTTTGCCCTTTTTCCACACACATTACAGCATGGAGAATCCCTCATCCATATTATTGTGACTCAAAGCAGGGCTTCTGGAGTGGGAGAGGGGGAACAGTGTGTTGCTCCACTTTTCCTGGATCCTCCAGACTGCAGACCAAATTTCTAAGGCAAGGTGTGAACACAAAGGCAAGGCAACATGAGAATTTTTTATTTTTTTTTTTCTTTTCACACCTGGTTTTGCCTTGCAGGTCTTGGGCCCTGATCTGGCAGTGTGATGCTGCCAGAATTTGAGTTCCATTCAAACTGGAATTTTTGTGCATCAGTATAAGGATCCCAACACAGCAACATGGAACTGAGGTAAAAGCCTGCTAGGGAAAGGACTGCACTTAATCGTGTTTTCCCCAGAACAAGCCTGTTATCTACAATAACAAACAAAATTTACATCCTTAAATTATACCAGGTGGAACAGTGATTTATTCATCAGGTTAGGAAAATTGTGAAGCTGTCAGAGGGCACCTACTGTGAATGTTTGCACAGAACCATGTTCATCCCTGTTTACAAACAGAAGATAAGAGGATTCAGAGAGAAATTTCCATACCATAAGCATCTATTAAGACTGCTTGTTCTGCTGCTATATCATAAGTTCTTATTTCCATTTACTTCAGTCTGCAGGGAAAAAAATCAATATAGGGGGGAAAAAAATAAAAAAATAAACTACTCTTCACAGGAGAAGACCTCAGCAATCAGATGCTGCGAACACCGTTCTCCTCACAGCAGCATTGGGCCCTCAGTTCAGTACATGATGATATTGCACATGGCCTTTCCTTCCTTTCTAAACCCCAGAAACAGAACCCATCCCCAAATTCAGCTTTGGGGTTTTTTTTATACTTATGAGTACTGGAAGACTGGTTTGTTTTATTTTCTTGATCCGATCCATGACTAAGCCCATTTCTGTTCTCATACAGATTTATACCAGCCCTGACCTCCCTATCACTTCTGTTCACTGACACCACAAGACATTAGGAGCAAGCACATCTTTCTCTTGCCCCTGTGTGTGGTCCTCGCTGGCACACACAGAGATTGAGGCCATTTCATTGAGACTAAATCACCCCCGTGAACTGAGCTGTCTTTGTCAGCTGGCACTGGGCCTCTCCAGAGCTCTGTGAGTGCGTGATGAGATGTCTTCAATAAAATAATTGATTAGTTGAGAAGTATGGGTTGTATTAACACTTTGATATGATTACAAATTCAATTTCCCAACTCTTCGATCAGGTAAATTCTTCTCAATAAGAACATTTCCACTGCATATGAGCAAACAGTTTTCTGAGGTATTTCTGATTTTCTGGACATAGTTTAAATTACAACTCTTCCTGGGAAGCAAATTATTCCTATTCTGGTCAGAGCTCATGCTCCAATCCTAAAAAGAGCTGGCTGCCTTCTCTTGGCTGTCTTTCCGCAACCTCTAAAGGCTTAACTCAAGCCACAAAAGTTAGTGTCTGGAAACCAAAGGCAATCACCCTTCTCCCGATTAAATCCCAAATTGCCATCTAAAGTTCCCCACATTCAGCTTTCCAATCCCCTTATTAGACTATTTTAAAAGCAAACCACAGTGGGGTTCCAACAAAGACCACGTCTCATTGTTATAGGCTTGACTGTCAGTAACTAAAGATGTCACACATGCAGAGTGTGCCCTGTGATGAGCAACCGTGTCAAAAGAGGTTCTCTGTTAAAACACTGATACTTTAAGAGTGGGATTTTCAAAAGCACTCAGCATTCACACAACTGTTCAATGGCAATGCTCCCCAGCTAGGGCAATATTGAACACTTTTGAAAATCCCATCCTACATGTTTACACAGTCTTTTAATCATTTCTGCCCAGGCTGGCAGGCCCTGGGTGCCAAAGAAGAAAAGGATTTAACAAAGCAGAAATAAAAATAAGGAAAAATAGTATCTAAGGTAAAACACCTCCTTTAATAAATTAAAGGGTAAAATAATTCACATTTTAACCCCCCAAAGAAAGCTAATAGTCAAAAAACAGCTAGAAATAAAGCAGTACTCCAACGATATCAAATAGTCCAGTCTGGATAAATGCTTAAACTCAAAGGCTTAATAACCAAACGAAAGAATACCGAGAATCATTAGAAAGGAAGACAACGTGCTCTGTAACATTAGAGAGAGCTGATTAAATGGGCAGTTTGTTCTACAATTTGGTCAGTGGCATTTTGGCATTACAGTATAAATGGGTGAGGATTAAGTCATTTCTCAGCTTTCCTTGGCAGAGTCTTTTATTATTTACACTATTTACTTCAGGGAAGTCTTGGCGTATGTCATATTTATCTTGCTGAAAAATGGGCCCGTAAATGCATATCACCTCTTGAACAAAGCAAAGCATTGTGATACTAATTTGGTTCATGAAGTACGTAATTCAGCCTCCCTGCACAGGGGCCACATTTGTCTCCTGCTTTATTAAACAGCTATAAACCCTTTTTTTTTTCACTTGGTACTGAAGCAGGCTAGGCCACTGCCACACACACATTGGCCTTCTGGAGGGCTGCCTGCACACAGCAACTGTCACCTTCCAGCACCCAGCAGCACCTCGTGATGAACGCAGACAGGACTGCAAGACCAGAGGGGATGTTTGGACCAAACCTTTCCAGGATAGCTGGGACAACAGGGAGGCAAGCCCTCAGAAACAAGCAAATGGAAACTCCCTGCTCGCCTCTCTTCCACATTCCCACAACAATCGGGTTTTCCCACATGGAATTCTTAGCTCAGGCAACACCTCTTGCTGCAACGGGTTTGTCTTGCCAGCCCAGCCAACAAGATCTGGCTCCAGAAGGGCACAGCACAAGCTGAGCACAGAGCCTGCACATTTCAGGTTGATTTACCACACCCACACTCCCCAACACAGCAGCACACAGGAGCTTCACTGACTGCACCTCCTGGCAAAAACCCCCTCCCACACCAGCAGAAACGCACACTTTAACACCCATGGCATCCAGACTGGCCACGTCACTGCAGATTACACTGGTTTACTTTTCAGTAGCCACGTCACTAAACACCACTTCCCCCACCAAGAGCCCTTTTGTGCTTCATTTCAGACCATAAGTGAGATCTCCACCAGCCCAACTACAACATACCCTAGGAGCTGTACACCTGCCTGGTGTTTATCACCACCTGCACTGTGAAATACATAAAAGTGCTGTACAGGAACGGGAAAAAAAGAGATGGAGAAGAGGAAATACAAAAAGGCGACGTCCAATTACAAACCTCTTTTTCTAAAGCAGACATTTATACACAAGTGGTTTAAGAGTAATTTGATATTACAGAGCAACCAAGTATGGGGGAAGGAGGAATGATGTGTGCAGCTTACAAATGCAGAGAATAAATACACATTTTTAGTGAATTGAGAGTGTTTAAAATAATTTCACAGACAAGATTCACTTATCACCACAGGTGGCCTGTGTAATAGATGTTTTAGTTGAAGATGCAAAAATTCGGAGTAGCAGGAATTGTTGATTACAAGCAGGAGTGTTTGCACTTAAAATCCTATCAAAACTGATCTTTGTAAGCAAATAATATTAGACTAATCTATTCTCCAGAGGTTATTAAGTACGTAGGCAGAAAACAGCATTGTCATAATGTTAATTAATTTGAACAAATGGGGTAAGGGGGAAAAGAGCTGCTTTTATGAAAGTTTCTCTTTTCATCTTCAGAAATGTTAGACCAAGAGCTGATCATAACAATAAATACCTAGGTTTTAAGGGTTGTTTTCCATGAGAAGGATTATGCAAATATTACTTTACACACAGAACTATTGTGATTTATATTCTAAGTGAGAGATTAACCAGAAAGAGACCAAAATTCCAAAGCTAAGGCCAGAGTTCCATGTCCCCTCGTGATCCAAACTGCATCCATGTACCAACACAGGATTCTCCATCTGGTTTTGCTCTGGAATGCTGCTGGGACACACAGCATTCCATGCAGGAGAAGATTACAGGGTCAAGACCCAAACTACCAACAACCAAGCTGAGGGCCTGCTCCTGACGAGGCATTTACCTCCCATGAAAAACAAAGAGAAGAGGCAAGAAATGATGGGAAAAGAGGCATTAAAATAAAACCAAGTGCTTTCGAGTTTTTGAACAAAGATATGGTTAGGATTCCCTTTTATCCTCAGCACCTACTTTATGCAGCTGCCTGAGCAGTCCTGCTTTCAGATCCCAGGCTGACAGAGCAAGAATTTCCAAGTGCTCTCTACCATTCTCCCCCGCTGTACCTCAGCTTGACAGCCCTTTTTTCCTTGCTTGATTTGTCCCAAAATTAGGATATCACACTTTCCTTAGCCACAGCTGAAGATGACAGAACAGCACCTCTCTTCACCCATTCACAAAACTGATTACAGTAACAATTAACCAAAGCTGCTGGCTATCAGTCCAAATAGATTTATCATCTTTGTGCTCCATCCTAGTTCCCCTTTTATAAAACAAATGCTGTCCTTTAGGCCACCACGTTCTTACCACCATGCTGTCTCCTAAACTGTTTCCTCCTGTCAATGAATTAATTTATCTTCATTAAAGACTTCTTACAGGTGGCAGTTACCTGGTGGTTGCTGCACCCATCAGGAAAAGGCACAGCTTGGCTGATGGTCATCTAGACAACAAAACAATGGACACTGCAGGGTGTTTTCCATGGAGCACTGTCAGCTAAACCTAAAAGATTGACTCCTGCTCCCAGTCACTTGCAGAAAATTACAGAGGACAAAAGCACACACAACGAAGGGGCATTAAATTCAATGATGTGTGTGCATATAGGAGCGGAACAGGCAGTTTCATCCTATAAGTTTTAATTGCCATTTGTCTGGAAAACTCCCATAACTCAGTCATTAGTTCTAAGTATTACAGCCTTCCTTAAGAGAGGACAAAAGCCAGAACCTCCATGACATCCTCAGAATCCAATGCAGTGGCTTCTCTGAAAGAATGTGGTTATTTCATCCTGTTCCATACGTGTGGAATATGCCATGAATAAGGGCAATAATACCATGAAAAGATGGTTATTTTTCTTGTTATTACAATACAAGAAGAATCGACAATTTCCATTTAACTTAGAGAATATGCAGTCATAAAGCTACTGTCTGACAAATAAAAATTTATAAGTGCATTGGTGGTTTTCCACCTTGCTTGGTCCATACAGTCTTGGGGGGATCCTATAAGCAAATATCTAAAGCAGAAAAATCTGCCACGTGCTGCTCAGATGATATTAAGGACAGGTACATATTACACCCATCTTGCAAAGATAAGAAGCAGGATAAATACAAGTAGCAGGAAGTGAGAAAAATACAGATCTAATGTCATTCCATGCTGCAAATCCTGAAACTGCTGCACAAACAGAAGATCCAATCTGTGACAGTTTTGTAGCTTCAGACACTGCATGGGATTAGCTTCTGCCATATTTACTAATGCAATGGATGCTGATTTTTCCCTTTGGATTTTCCTATTAGAAACACAACATGCAGTTACTGCATGAATTTATTTTCAGCTGCCAGTAATCAATTGCTTGCTCTCAGCAATTACATACAGCGGGCATTATACATGCATATCCTGTACCACACTTGCAGTATTCTGAACGCACAAAAAAAAGAAACAAAACAAAGGTACAGTCAAACTGACTTGAACTTTGTAACAGACTGGAATTAAGACTAGAAATGTTTCAGCAGAAAAACATTTTTTCCATAAGAAAAGCTTCAGAACGGTGCCTATGCAATGCCAACCAAATCCACACTTTCTTCCATGCATCAATGCCACTTTGTTCAGACAGGCTGGCTTTTGCTGCAGTGACCCCATCTTGCCTTCTGTATTATTTAAAAAGATTTATAGCTGGGTGTCTCGTGTGCTGAAACATGAGCTCTGACCCCCAGGCTTGGAAGTTGTCAGGCAGAAACATTAATATTATGCCACATTAGGAAAGAAAACTCATCAGTAGCAGCAAACCAAATGACAGAGTGAAACATGATGCCTCTTGTCATACATGACACTGAACACTTAAACATACCCAAAAAGTTGTGCCCTCTAATGTGTCACCTGCTCTGCTGCACCAAGGCAGCAGCCAAGGAGTTGTGCCTCAGGTGGGGCTGCTCCTGCTGAGGGTGATACAGGAGAATCTGCAGTCACTGCAAACAGTAAAATCTCAGTGTAATGCAAAAACACAAATACAGACAATTCTTGCCTAAAAGGACTTAACAGAGATAGTCAGGGTGGAGAAGGGAGAGAGACACAAGCTACACGTGGGGCATTAGGAGTCAGAACTGAGAGATGCAAAGTGGCTTCTCCAAAAATGCCCCAAAAATCCATGCCTGAGCATGGGACTCTCCTGAGACCCCATCCAGTAACCCCACATCACATGATTCCTCTTCACCAATATCCTCTACGCTGACAGAGCTGGCAAAATCATTTCATCAACAAATGCCTGTGTGTCACAAAACAGCAAAACGCCCTAACCCGAGATTTCAGAAAGGGTTGGCTAATTCTAATGACTCACAAAATCAGTTGCGATGCTTCATGATAAAAATAGGCACAAACAGCCTAAGCTTCAGGGAATAATCAGATTGCCACACAGGTAAGCAAGGATTTTCCTCACAAATCCCACAGGCAGAGCTTTGGTTTGGTAGAATATTTAAAGGAAGCACATACACATATATGTGATTCCAATAATCTCTTTTCTAGTTTCATATACATTGATGTCAGTAATAAACAAGACTATATATAGATATATAGATTCAAGATCTGAATTAGGAACACAGAATTTACTATGTTGTAAATATGGTCATTAAAGATTCAAAATATTACCCACACATATTTTGCTCAGATGTGTGTTGTGCATGCAATCTGTCAATAATTTACCCCCCCAAAAAATTAAATAAAGGAGAAATTAAAAGAACAGGAAGAGAAGGGAAGGAGAAGGAGGAAAATAAGAAAGGCAAAGGCAAAATGAAAAACTTGCTGTCTCTGCTTCTTAACACCAGTCACAAAAGTCATGTGAGCTTTAACTATCTCAATGAAATCAGAGGAGTAAAGACATATATGTTTAATCACTGAGGCAGATATGACTTTTTCAAAACCATATATTTTATTCAAGTATGATTTCCTTTTCATAATAAAAAATGTATTAATATGTACTTTCTGACTAATCTCAGCAATACCTGGTAATTTTCCCATATCTTTAAATATTTCTTAGAACAAATGGTCTTGGGTCTTCTCACGTGCCATGTGCACAGGTGAAGGAGTGTGAGCAAGGTCCTGTTCCTCATTTGAGAATCCAAATTTGCTTTCTCAAGATCTGTTCATTTAGTGCTTCTTTTATAATGTATGGAAAACCAAAAGCTGAGCACACAGGAGGGTTTTTTCCAGACACTCGTCAGAGAAACTCTAATTCTTACAGAAAAATGAGGCACAAACAGATTTTCACCAACTCCACATATTGTTTCTGTACCTTACTGAGCACTTTGAAAATTCCAACGTGCCAGAACAGTTGTGGAGCTCGATCATAATTTGCACCTCTCCTGACACTCTGCTCATACCACAACTTATATGCACCACTAGGCAGGGCCACAGCCCCTCTTCCCCTAAGGGTCTGCTCACGAGATGCACACAGGGACATACATAATGCAGAAGTCTACTGCACCAAAAGAGAGAATTAAAGAGTTTCTGGTCTCTATAAAGTGCTCAGAATAAGATGTGATCTTGGCTGCAAGGCCAAAAACCTGGCTTCTGGAAGAGGCACACATCAGCAAAGGTTTACACATTGCTTTCAGTAATCATCTGCTCTTTTAATGAGAAGTCTAAGCCAGCTTGTGGCATAGCCTGTGAATCCTGGACATTCTGGGGGGCAGATTCTGATCGCCTAGATACAGCTAATTGGAAAAACCCTTTTCATTACAATCAGTTTTACATGTTCCCCTGACTTTTAAAAAATTTACATCATAAAAAAATTATGAAAAGTTTGACCCCTAAACGCAGAGGTTTGCAGCATACAAGGTTTTCACTTCCTGAGAAAATGAAACAACACAAATACCAAATTTTCCTGACTTATTCCATCCTTCTTGCTATACTGGTAGCAGGATACCGACCCTCCTGCCACTTTCACAAGTTTTATATACATGCCATGCAAACAAAAAAGAGCATATACATGAAGAGAAGCAGGGGATGAAGAAAAGAATGCATGTAAATAACACAAGAAGTCCATTTTGCCTTGAGCTTACTGCACACCTCAGATATAATTTTTTTTTTTTTCCTGAGTGAATATGGAAATCCATCTCTGGGCTGGAAAGTGTAAAGACCGGGAACAATTTAGAAATGTCTCGTACACGCAGAGAAAAAAACTGGCAGCCAGAGGACAAATGCTAGGATTGTGTGCTTCCCAGGCCTGCAGACATTCAATTAAATTCAGTTCTAATAATTGTGAATACATTAGCAAATATCAAAGTCTGAAATCAGAATACAAACAGAAAGGAAGGGAATATTTTTAACAGATCTGTTATTTGCAAAACAGTCAACCATCAACGATGATGACAATTCAGTTGAAGATTCACAAATGCTCATCAGGAATAGGGTTTTTCACTGATTTTTAGACGAAATAAATTGAGAACGTTGAGGAAATCTATTACATTTTTAAGTTTTTTCTGTCAATAGGAATTTGTCATGCCAGTCTAAAGATTTTTTTTTTCTGGGAATTTTTACATACGTGTACAGCTGGGAAATTGCACTTAACCCAAGAAAGACCCAGCGAGCACAAAACTCGAGCAGAGATGAGAGTTGCACAACACTGATGCCATGTCCCTTGTGCACTAAAGAAAGGCAAATCAGGCCTTCTGATCCCCAAATGCAGGGATCAGAAGAAGCATTTGGCCTAGAGAACTGTGGAGAAGGCCAAGACTGTCAGTGTTGCAATCAGAGGCCCTGGGACAGACAAACAGCTCATGGCCAGGTCTAAGTTCACCAGGACCAACGCGCTGCAACTGCTGATCCTGCACTGAAGCTGCCCT
>VXBU01017621.1:886527-1004027 GCA_013400315.1 Bombycilla garrulus | reverse complement strand
AATTTTCTTAAGAAGAGATGTCCTTTAAGAATCCAGCAACCACTTTAAGGAGCATTATTACCTGAATTTAGGAACAGGATAAGTGTGGCAGTAAGATGCTTCTATCTCACCATGCAACTACAGAAAGATTAATTCCACAATGCAAACAGCAAAGTTAAGAAGTCCTGTGAATAGACCATGAGACTGTACTTCTCATTCCCCCAAAAATCTACTGTTCTAAAAGCAAGGGATCAACTGGCATTATCCATTTGGACATGTAAAGGTTGAACCAGGATAAGTAAATCTAGCCTAAACCAAACAATTGGGAAAATCTCCTCTTCTGAATTTGTGGTATCTGTTTCTACATATCATGACAGCGAATTCTTTAGGAGTGATAATGACCTGTCTTACAGAGGAAACACTTCAGTTAAAGCACAGTTCAAAGTTCTGGTGAAATCTCTTATTTCATTCATTCACACAACACAGGAGAGTTTCAAGTAACAGAGTTCCATAGCAGGGTAAGACTGAATCATCCACTAAATAACAAACAACAACACTGGGGAGGCAGCTGAAGGACACACCAAGATGTTGGAGTGAAAAATGCCTCTGTTTAATTCTCCATCATGTGAATGGGAAACATAAATATTATACTCCCCTGGCAGAGCTTCAGAACTATGAAGGCAAAGGGCAATCCCCAGCAGGTGAGAAAAAGTATCTGTTGGGAAAATAACCAAAATTTGGAAGTCCTTCCCTCGGGTGATATCATTAACTATTCAATCAAATAGAATGTATCTATTCTTATCTTATTCCTATGATCATGGCATCCAAGAGCCATTATCATTTGCTCTTCTTGGTGACAAATGCTGAAACAACCATGGCAAGAGGAAATAGAAAATAAATTTAAAAAATAACTCCAGTGTAGATTTTAGCGGCATAAACCCTTCTGGATATGGATGTAAATAGCAAGCTTATTTATTCATGCTCCTTAAATATATATATTTTTTTTCCAGTTTCCTGAGCTAAGAAAATAAATTATTTTCAAACTGTTGAGGTTAGGAAGGGAAGATTGGAAGAGGGTGAGTGTTATACAAGGCTTTGCCCCAAACAAATGAAAATCTTTGAGTGAATTATGGTCTGACTAGTTTCTTTTTTAAGACACATCAAGGCATTTCAGTATGTGTCAATAAAAGCCCACCTGGAGGACGAAATTACAGAGCACTGGAAAGAACGCCAAGATTACTCAAGTCTTTGTGTTTTCATTTGTTTTAAATCTGTGTGTTGTTAAAACAAATGTAGAAATTAGCCATATGGGAACTTAGTTTTGGTGCAATATCTTCATCTGTCACCGCATTTGGGAAAAAAGCGCACACACAAGATCAGTGGCCAGGGAGGGAGGGTGAGAACAGCACACAAGGAAACAATGCTGAACATATGCACAGGATTTCGACCTCGCAGCATGGTGACTAATGATTATTTCATAAATACTGAAGCTGGGATGGATTCTTATTACTGAAGGGGTACGTTTTTAAAGATCAGCTCGCAGTTATTGTATAGGAAGGTAGCTCACACCTCTCACTGGGACCACCTACCCTTCTACTCAGTGTTTCTTACCCAAATGCAAACCACACACTATTTTCAATTCAAACCTTAGACCCAATCCATGTAAGACAGGGGCTTAATAGCTTTCCAAACTCTCATTTGGCCCCAGTTATACAACCAGCTGACACTGAAAATAATTAATGCCCTTTAGGACTCGCATCTGCTCCTATGGTTCCATGTCAAGGTTTTTAATTGGGCTATTTTGGCATTTGGAGACAATGGCAAGGTGAAATAACCTTTCTTTAATATTTCTGAGGTCAGAAGTTAGTCCTGCCAAAGGTCATCCTTCAGGTTCACAAATGAGTCATTTGTATCACCTAATGCAATCTGTGACTTGCAAATTGCACTGGGAGATGTTCTAGCGCATTAATTAGTCCATGTGGTGAATACTGAATTCATCATTACCAGTGAAGCCTGTGCAGGCGTGCCAATGCTCGTTTTGGTGGGTTGCAGTAGCTGATTATATTACATATTCTCCTTCAAACCGTGGCCTTCAATATCAGGCCTTGTTTCCTGCTAAAAGCAAAGAAGGACAAACCAATACTCTCACTCTGAACAGTGCAACCTAGAAAACTTACACACCAGGAATTCTCCAAGCGTGCAAGGAGCCACCTCAGCTCATTCATTTGGGTTCTGCATCCCAGACAATGCCATCCAGTACATCCACAACCGACACCATGGCTGGACTGTACTCAAGGCAGAAGACAAGTGGAAACATCAGAAACTGGGCTTAGTTGTCTCCTGCTTGTCTGAGCCTAAAGAGTAGTTCTGATTTTTTTTTCTTTTTTTTCTTTTTTTTAGTTAGCTGGTTGGTTGGTTTTCTCCATAGCTGTGGGGATTACAAGCTTTAAAAACAGACAGGCATAAGCAGTAATTAACTGCAATTCTCTAGTGACCTCATGTCTACAAAAGCAGGGCCTTTTAGAAAAACACAATGAAACAAGAGCACTACTAACATCTTTCAGAGAGGATCTGGTTATCAGACAAATGTCCTAAATTTCCCAGATTTTATTTCCAAAAGGGATGTGTCACCATCATCTTGTACACCTGCACATGGCAGAGCCACTCTCCTCCTGAGGATCCCTCTGGGGACAGAAGAGGGCCTTCTCTTGTGTTTTTCCCCACATCTTTTCATGCCCCAAATCTCCCCCTGCACTGGTGCTCTGTGCCTGGTGCTGTTCCCCACATTCCTCACAGCTGCCTGCCCTGCACCCCTGTTACATTTAGAGTCCCTCTGTGCCCCAGGATAGGTCAATACCAAACCCAAGGCCACTTCTTAAAAATCAACACTCAGTCAAGCCTCCTTGCTGCACAGAAACCTTGCAGAGAATTTCACCCCAAGTCGCAGTCTGATCTTTCAGCTGGTTGGCAGCTATTGCCTATAATGAAGGGATTATTAATTTCTGTTTCAAAGGGATAGGAGATCAGGATATGGACACGGCATGACTGTACCATCTGTGCAGTTGACATATATTGATTCATACCATCTTCCCATCTGTCCTTGACACTACAGAGCATCAGAGGTCACAATCAACTCTTTGCTGGAATTCCCCCAAAAAACAAGTTTTCATCCAGTTCCCTGTCAAAAAAACACTTCTAACCACTTTTACAGAAAATCGATCACCTCTTCAGTTATTATGGAAACAGATACAGAGCCCACAGTTTGGTCTTCTAAATAGATCCCACACAAGAGTTAAAATAATGACAAATATTATCACACAACAACAAATAGGAGCTTCAACATCTCTTAACAAAAGCCTCAGGTTAAAATATTGCCCTTGAAACAGAAAGGGATTGAAGGAACTATGAAAATTACTAAAGTTCTAAAATTATTTGCATACATACATTACACTAGGTACAACAACCAGTCAGAGCAGAAGGTTGAGAAATGGAAAGTTGGGTGGCATGTGCCTATGGAAAGTGGTGGAGAAAAAGAGAAAGCCTGTAGCTGAGTAAATCATGAAATGTATCAAGGTCTCAGGAGACGACCTAGTTTTGTTTTCATGATAGGTATCATTTTTTTTCCTGTCATCCTATGCAAATCGCTAATAGCTCGGAAATGAAAACTTTTGAAATGGCCATTTTCTGGCTTTTGTCGGTTTAAATATTTCATCTGGCAGAGCCCACAGTGTAACTGGAAGCACTGTTTGTATTCTAGGCTTAAGTAGTGCTCATGCGAGACTGTATTTTCTGTGACTTACAACTGTCCCAGAACAGCCTTAGGTTAAAACATGTCATGCCTTTTTTTAATTTCAAAGAACTTGTTGAAGAAAATCCAACCAGATTTGAGAAAACTGAGAATTTTTAAAAGTCTGTGGTAAGAGGAATGGCAAGTAAACAAACACTTTTTTGTTGTTGTTGTTGTGACAGAAATGCACAAGTCCTTAAATAATAAAGTTTAGTCCTCTAAACTAACACGCTGCTTTCCTCTTTGGGCTAAACCAAGCTAAACTAAGTGAAATCACAAACATTCTTGCACCACCTTTTTTTACACTTAAAAAATAGGAAGGGAAAAGGACAACATGGTCTGGTGAAGGATCAAATCTGAAGCTGTGGGCTCTGATTTGATTTATGGCCATGGCTCACACTCTTAAACTCTATCAGGATCAATTCCTTTACCCACAGCGTTAACACAACATGAAATCTCTCTGCTGTTGTCAGAGCAGCAGAGAGGAAAAACCCCAGAGAAAGAGCTCATTTTGGATCCAGCTTATAGTTCCAACATGGCAACTCCGTGTGTTCAGGCAACAGAAACATGGCCAAAAAGCCATGGATCGGGCCAGCTGGGGATGCTCAGGTGACAACAGCACCTTGGCAGGTACATTCTACCTGGTTACCCAGCCCCACTTGCCAGGACAGCCCAGCCAAGGACAACCTGACACATTTCACAGCAGCTGTGCAAGCTCTCAGATTTATTTTTTCCTGAACAACCCGGCCAGGTTCTGAAACTCAATGCCAGCAGCACACCACTGTTGTGGTTTACACCTGATACCTCCCCTCTGCATCATCTGTGCTTGCCCAAGTGAGGAATTTTATGAATTGACTTTTGAGCGCGTCCATCCACAACAGGTGACGGCGCGCCGGGGTGCGTTGGCTTCCCGCCCTGCCTGTGCCCTGTGCCAGGCAGCTTCCCTCGGCCCTGCCTTGGGCTGTGGGCTCTGCCGGGTGTTTGTGTTTTATTCCAAGGGTTTAAACTGCACAAGGCGGGGAGGGAAAGGGGCACAAACCCAGGCAGGAGCGGGCCCGCAGCGCCCAGGGGCCGCCACAACATGGCGCCGCGGCCAATGGGGCACGCGCGGCTCCGGCCCGCGCGGCGCTGCCACCTGGCGGCCGCCGCCGCGCACTGCACCCACCCCCGATCTCTTCCAAAAACCCCCTAATTTTTGTCGCTCTAAAACCCGTAATTTTTGTCTTCCCCCCTCAAATAAATCTATTTTTTTTCACCCCCGCAGGGAAACATCGCAAAGGTGGGTGGGCACCAGCTCCCTCACACACGTCCAGCCATGAGGCCTCAGGGTACCTAGCGGTGCGAGGCCCAAGGCCAATAACATGAGGTGGCGGCATTAATAAGGTAAAATATTGCCGCGTTATTGTTAATCTCTTAATAAATGCATTGAAAACCCGGCACCATCCATTAAAAGCTGCCCAGGGGTTGGGATGTGAGCAGGCAGGTTTTCTCTCTGAATTTACAGTGGGCAAATCAGAAAGTAAAAGGACCTAGGCGAGTTGCAATCCAGTCAGCCTAAGAGTGCATACACAAAATGAGGCTTTGGGATTTACCGTTTGACTCCAAGCCAACTTTTAAGGTTTTGCAATTGCGTTCCTTTTACGTGCTTTTTTTTCCTCCCAAAATTACTTTTTTTCCCCTCAAAATATCTGTTTTTTAACTCTGCTTTCACCGTGACATGAAAGCAGCACACCAAGAAACAGGAAAGTAAAGGCTTGGTCCATCTCCTGTGAAGGCTCAGTGCAATATCAGACACACTCTAAGTCTCTACTTGTATTAAGCACAGAACCCATCTAAAATGAAACCTTCTGAAAGTACTAGGTGGTTAAGTACCTTGAAAATCGTGTTTCAAGAGTACATCAGGGGATTTGTCTTTGCTGAGGTGGATGAGAAGCCAGCCCTTTCAAGACATTTGCTGTAGACATCACAAGAAATCAAAGTCCTGGCGCCTATAGGAGCTGAGGCACCAGAGTGGCTGATCAGAGCCCGGGGATTTACAGTCACAACAGTTACTGACAGCAAATTGTAGGTGCTCTGCAAATCCCCGCGCGCTGACGTGCGAACGGTGCCTGAGACACAAAGTACCAGGGCTGTCCTCAAGTACAACACTAATGTCACCGTCGGAAATTGCAGCAAATCAACCAAATAGCACAGGAACTGTGGGAAAGGAGGAAAAACCCAACAGGTCAGCTTCCATTAGTTTTCACACCTGTCTGAGTCCATGTTATTTCAATTTGTAATAAAAGGATAAGGAGATCTTTGTAGTTATTTTACTGAGGTCAGAGAGGGTGACGTGCATATAGAGCAGCCTTCATAACCAAGCAGCAAGAGCGTTACTGATCAGCTCAGAACTCACCTGAAGGCTAAAGCCTGAATTGCACTATCATTTACTTCTGTAAATCTGTTCTAATGCCTGCCATTCAGTCTAGCTTTTACCCATCCCTGTGTTTATTCCATGTATGTTCTATCTCCTCAATGCAAATAAATGTGTGTTTATGTATTGGTTTGTTGTTTGTTTTATTTTGATAAGTAAACTTTTTCAAATGAAGAAATGCTAAAAGAAAGAGAAAAAACAAACAAAACAAAAAAAAAAAGAAAAAAAAGAAAGAAAAACAACCGAACAAAAACACCAAACTAGATTTCTGTGATTACAAATTCACTTTACCTTTTCTCTACCTCCAGAGCAATAGGGTGATCCAGGAATCAACTATCACTTATCCCTGTAACTTCCTGTAACCTTCCTGTCTGGGCACAGCAAAGATAACCTCTGCCCCACAGGGCTCGCAGTCTAAAAAGCTTTGTCCCATATAACCTCATCACAGTAACCCTTTCTGCATCTTCCTCCTCCATCTCTTTGCCACGCATACTTTAAGAAATAATCTCAAGTGCTTCCCCATCTTCCTTTTTAGTGATTCAAAGGGAAGCAAAGACTTGTGGTCAACAAGTGAATGCTGCAGAATCCCAGTAATTAATCCTTGCATGTAGAACAAAACCACCCTCTACACCTCGCTGCTTGTTCTAAGATAAGGAGACATTCATCTCATGAGCACAAAATTTAACACAAAAATCAGTGACACATGCCACAAGCAGACCAGAACAATGTTTTGCCTCCTATGAAGACCTCCAAATAGTTGCCACCAGCAGCAAATAAACCACATAATTCTCTGTTAGATAAGTTACCAGAAAATAAAAAAAATAAAAAAATACAAAGAAACCCATTACTTAAAATATTCATCCCCACATCTGGATGATAAAGTATAATTCTTATGGCAAAATATAATTTTTAGGCGCTATGTTCCCTATCTGCAATTACATCAAAATCACATTAATTGAGCTATAACACTGTCAGGCCCAGCAGCTGGGAGGCACATCCATACATTCTAAAGAGGTGGCCATTAATTCAGCGCTCCACAGCGTGGCAATGAAGCTGGGATGTCCGTTCCCCAACGTGATTTACTGTCTTTCAAGCTGCTTAAGTGGGAACCTCTACAAAAAGATTTAAGTTAAGTGACTCTTATGCCGAGCTGGAGCTCATTTATTATTGAATTAAGTTTTCATTTCTTTTAAAGGGAAAGAGAAATATAGTTTTATTTGAAACAAGGTAAAACAGTTCAAAGGAATCAACTATTACAATTTAGGAAGTAAGAATATATATCAGTGGGTGATGGTGACATTTTGCTTTTCTGTTGCTGTAATAATAAATTTAAAAATTATATATGTAGTTATGGTAGAAATACACAAATATATGGTTTATGTATACATGTATATATACAGATAGGAAAATATATATAGAAAATTAGAAATGAAGGTACGGATTAAATGTATCTGAAACATTCATGAGCCTAAGTCCCAAAACTAAACACAGGCTTAGTTGTAAGGCTATATATAGCTATTACCTTAGTATCCTTTTTCATATACTAGCAGTTCAGTCTTTTAAATAATGTATTCAACCAAGTTCTAGTTCAGAAATATATTGTATTTTATTTCTTTTCAATAAAAAAAAGGACTTGCACCTGGCCCTCAAGCACCTTAGTAAAATGGGAATAGAAAGGGTGGGTGTTGTTTTTGTCATGCACTAAAAACTGAGTCTGAGAGAGAAACAGAAATTTATCCTTCTCAAACAGCAGGTACCCAATTTCTGCCCTGAAATTAGAACATCAGAACACAGCAATCACTGCAATATTTGGCCTCTGTCCTCTAACCACATGAAAGAAATATATTGAGCTAAATTTGCTGCCAGCTTAATTTTATTGAAATTAGTGGAGTTTATCCAACAAAATATTTGGCATCTTGCATTCGATAGACAAAATGTGCCAATGCGGGGAATGGGATTTGGATGGAAAGCGGTTATTTTGCATGCTTAATATTTCTGAGTAAAATATACTTTAAAATAATAATTAAAATTTGCCAGGACCCCCATAATGGTGTCATTTACACTCCAGTCACATGAGTCTACAGCACAAGACCCTTTCATAATTAGGAACGTACACTATATAAGCTCCCTCCCTAATTAGCAAATTATGTTGAAAATAGCATCCTGCTAATTAACGGTTATTATGGCATTTCTGAAGCTGAAGCTTTAATTATCACCAACCTAATGATTGTGTACAGAAAAAAACAACTTTTTTTTCCTTAAATTATCAATAAGGGCAGGAGATTATTATCAGGCGAATCTGCTGACGGCTGATTAATTTGTTTGATGCAAAGTTGCTGTGTGTTTCATATTATTTTATCGGAGTTGCAGGAAAAAGGTACATAATTTGGTTTCATTAGCAACTACTGCTATTTATCACTAGAAGATACCCCTCCCTTTTTTGTTGTTTGTTCAATTCTCTCTGTGTTTTTGCCTGCACCAGCATCAAAGTCAAGAGCAGGAAGTTTTAATTAAGTGACACTAATGAGGTCGTTGAAAATGATACTTCAGCAATTCAGCATGCTGTTAAATGTGTTTATTCTATAATGTCATCAAAGGTGATTGTTTTCCCTTGTAATAGATAAAATTCATTACCATAAGCATTGTACTTTTGAGTGTTAGAGATACAAAATGCGAGTTAGTCAGGTGTGTCTGTTGCACATTTCATCTCATCTACCTCTGCAAATGAATTTGCATCTAAAACTATCCCTTGGAAAGGAAATGTAGCATGAGCTGTAGTTGTAAGGGGCTTTTTGTTTAGCAATAGCTAAGCTGTGAGCTTGGGTGTGATCATCGGAGCCCTGCTTTTAGAGCTGCCAACCCAATCACAAGCACATCTCAAAATTCTCTTGACTGTAGCCTGTTTTGCAAGACTTAATCAAACAGTTTGAATGAACCATTTCCAGTCTGCAAAGGAGCTGCAGAGTAGTGACACGAAGAATACCAAGATTTTGAAAATCAAAGAAATCATGATAGGCTGAAGATGTAGAGGCAAAATGAAGATGAAGATGCACGATGTGCTTTCTAAGGTGAGGTTGGCATCTCATAGACCAGCTGAATGAGATGGAAGAAGCACTCTTCAAATCTGAATCAGGAGTAGTTATGAGCATTTCTGAGTCCCTGCTGCTCTGTTCCTCACTGGGGATTTGAGCATATAGAAATAACCTTTGTCTGGCTCCACATTTCCACAGGAAAAAAAACCTTAGAGATGTTCTGCAAGCTATGGCTCCTCCAAACATAAACACCAAACCCAGTAATCCTGCAAGCAGAACTAATGAAGAGATATATTCATGTCGATAGATTTGACAAAAGCAGGGGCTAAAAATTCACAAAGGATCCCAAATGTTTGGAACAAGACAGTCCCTGCTGGAGAAACAATGTTTGTACCAATATAGCGCCTGGTCTGATCAATCCTCAAATTGTTTGATTCCTTGACAAACACATTTCAGAACTTTAAAACAATTAATGTTAAGCTTAAATTCAATTTGCAGAACTATGTTGAGTTAGAAGCTGACTCTGAGGTACAAATTTGAACATATTAAGGGAGCAATAAGCAAATTTAAATGGGGCTCAGCTCTCCTGACACCTGGCAGTAGGTTAAAGACACGGACATTCAGCTTAACTCAGAACATAGTACAGCCCACAGTACTTCCTGACAACCCACTTCAACCCCAAAATTTCACTCATATGATTAAAAACGTCAAAATGCTGCTTTTCTGCCCTCGTATGCTAAAAAAAATAAGGAACTAGGTACCTGTGAACACTAAGGAGAGTAAAAATATAGTTCACATTTTAATTGTGTTTTTTAAACAACTACAGTTCTGAGATTCTGAAATTTTCCTTATTTAGAATAACATGAAATTAAAACACTAGAGAAATAAGCTCTGTGGGAAAAGTCTCCCTTTTCTTCCCTGAAAAATGAAGGCAATAATTTGTTTTGGTTTACATCAAATTAATTTTTAAAAACTCTGTTTCTTTCCAGTAATTTTTTTTTTTAATGTCAGATGAGGCAAAACCGAAAAAAACTACAAGTTATTCAGAATGCCAAAGCACCACAAATATTTTTCAGTGGCAAAAGTCCAGTGTTTCCAATAAATACAATCTGGACACTGCTCAATTGCTAAGTGAAATACAACATGGCATATGCAGGCTTAATACTGGAAATCTTTACTTACAGTTCAAATTTAGAGCTGCCTTTCAAAGCTTTGGTCTTAGATCCTGTTTTAAACACCTGGCCCATCCTGCATGGGTTTCCATCTGGCTGGAGGGAGAACATTCTCCAACTCAAACAATGTAAAGCCACCAAATGCACCTTGTCCCTTGGTCCATGACAAAGCTGGCCAGGGACATTTGGATGTTTTGGCGCAGCCCTCTGGAGAACCCAAAGAACACAGCATTCCCTGACATGATATTGCAAAGAGATGCTCCGTTCTGGCAATATGAATTGTGTTTTCCAGTGCAAAGCCACTCATTTCCCCCAGCTGTCACTCCTTGCAGCTGCTAACGCTGCAGGGACACATCAGAATGTGCTGGAGATAAAAGAGTCTCATCCTTCCTCCCTGAAGTCAACGACAGAACTCCTATCAATTTCAGTAGGGCAGAACTGGACCTTTAATGAGAAATAAACTGTTCCCAAAGTGATTTTTACAAATAATAGTTACAGTAGCACCACAAACAAGCTGTGATGGCTGGATAAGACGTGAAAAGAATTTTTGCTTTACCGTCAGGAGCAGGGAATTAGAAATTGCCTGCAAACTCACCCACCCATCCCCACAGCAGGAGCCATAAATCATCATTTTATCCACACCGAGCAAAAGGCAGGAATCACAGGAAGATGCAGGGAGAGCCGCCCTTCATGTGGACAGCAGGGGACACGTCTGGGTCACATGACCCCTAACCTTATCTTTATTTTTCCATCAAGCTCTGTGACATTTGTCCTTTTTCATTCAATAAGATGCAGGACTATTTGCCATTTTCAAGTAACCCCATTATACAGTACTTCCCATTGACAGGCACATCCCCACAGTACAAGGTACTTTAACTCTTTCTAATAGGTTTCTTCCTGACTCCCGTATCCCGAGTGGGATTTTGTGTTTTGTTTGCTTTGACAAAAAGAAGAAAGGGGAAAAAAAGAAAGAAAGAAACATACCCCCTGGGAAAGTTAACCTCAAAACATAACATTTCCGAAGCAGGATAAACCACTATCGTAACTGCAGAGGACAACATAATTACAGGCAAAACCATAGAAAAACAGATGTACTGAGCAAGCAGTCTTGGCAGTCCAAAGTTAGAAGGTCAATAGGTTGGGTTGCCTAAATTGTAGCTTTTTAAAGCAGGAATTAGTTTCTTTCTGCAGATTAGCCACTTGAGGATCTATATTTTGTCTGAAATCACAGGCACCTTCTAATCCAAAAGCCCAACTTCTCTAGAAATATAAAAATTGACATAAAACTTCATTCCAACTAGTACAAAGGGCTAGGGGAGGAGCTGTGTGTAGAAGCTGACAGTTTGCATCTCCAGAAGGTTTCTACCAGTTTCAAAAAATGTTGTCTCCTATCAGTGACCAAAGCATGGAGCTGCATTTTCCTTCTGAAGGAGCTCATCCCGTTGTCAGCCCTCCAGGTGGGAGAGGACGTCCCATCTTTATCTGTCCTCTACAGATAAAGACTGAAGGTATCCTCAGGGGAATAAGTACCTTTCTACCTGAACTTCGACATATTTTTCTGGAAAGCTGAAAGATGTACCCACCTGCTCTATCCACAATGTTATAAATTTTCACGCAAGCCCTGCCAATTTTAATCGATTGGAAGGAGAAGGAAGAGTTACTCTTCCCTTTTTACTGATAAGAAGCTGAGGCCCAAAGAAACTTTGTAAAATAATTTATTCTGGCAAACCAGGACATTGAGAAAGAATCTCTCAAGTGACCATCAGCAGCTTTATAGCTCTCAGCAACTTACCTCCACAACTGCATGTGGCCTCCCTGCCATAAACATTATTGATGAGCCCAGCCTTCAAGGTAGAGAACATTTGCAAGGCAGAAAGACTCAGACTCTTGAACAGAGGACAAGATGAAATATTTCAGACAAACCCTTTGTTGCCTGCTCAGTCCAAACCATGCCCTTCCTCATAACAGGTGCTGAGCTGCTGCACTGCTGGATACTTGTGATAGAAAAAATGAGGACAATGTTCTTCACAGATATGTTTCAAGGACATCTCCAAGTCGCTAAAGTGTCTTTAAAACTCTGACGTAAACTCGTTTATTGCATTAAAATCGTATGTTCAACCTCCAACCAGCTAAAGTCCAGAGAGGGATCTCTTTGTCGCATGGCACAAAACCTGGTGCAGTCAAAGGTATAATTGACATCCACAAACACTCAAGAGAGTTTCATTGCCTCTGAAGGGCTGCATTCCCTCCAGCCTTGCCTCCGCTCTACTGAGCAAGGAGGAAAGCATCACTGTGCTGCCTTCACCATGGTTAGCTCTTCGCCCACACACAGAGTAACTGTGGGTCATTGAGGAGGCAGGATTTCAGCCTGAATGCAAACACGAGATGTGGACCAAGAAAATGCCCTATGGGTTTTTTTTTTTTATCTCATGTGATTACAGGCACATTGAGATTCTCTGAGAAAATGACACTCTGTTTAGTCACTACAGGAAGGAAAGCACCACTAGAAGCAGCGTCACTGGGGTGTCCAAACCACATTTTCAAAGGCAGTTTAGTAATTTGTAGCTGACTTCCAGCATATCACTGTGCTCATATGAGTGGATCTACTTCTGTAGCAAAAATCAAAGACCACCAATTCTGGTTCTATTTTTTCCTTAGCTTATATTTGACCAGTATCAGTCTCAAACACAACCTTACACCATGTGCTGTAACACAAGAGGATGACAACCATGTGAATAGGCTCAATACAAATTCCCAGCGCTCATTCCATCCTAATCCATGCCTGCACCCTCCTGAAAAGTATCTGATTTGTATTAGCAACATTTCCAAACAACAACACTGAGGTGGATGTGGAAAAGTAAATACCACAAAGAGAATCTCAGATCAGGATACCAGCAACTAGAGGCTTTCTGTGGCAGCTCTCGATAGCAGCCAGTAAATACATCCCAGATGTGAGGTATAATGACATTTCTGAAAGGCAGTTGATGCATGTGTGCACCCAGACAGCCCTACAGAGAATGACTGTCAATGTGATGACTTCCAGAGAACTTCTGAGATGCCATAAGATCACTGTACGGCCAGTGGACAGCAAATTAAACATGTGACATGGCTGCAAAATGATCAGGCAGTTGGAGCCAGATGTACGAAGGTGGCTTGTGATGATCAAATGGCACTGGTGGGGATGCACCTACAGCACTGTGTTTTCCAGACAGCAAGATCAGACAAGAAACATTGGCAAATTTGAGGGAGATAAGAGAAAAGTGACACAAAGTTTCAGTGACATTCAAGGGAAAAATAGATAAAGTACCAGATAAGGCACAGACTTGTAAGCACGCATTTACTTTCTGGTGATAATAATTGGATTTTTTAGGTTTCTTTTGCAATTAAAAAAAATAAAACACAAATAAAGAAGCAGTTTCACGAGGATGGTAGAATCAATATATGAACTCTTCGGCAGGGAAGGAGCTGCACAGAGAAGTTCTCAGAGAAGGCTGCAATATGTTTATCCTTATCATCCCTGACCGCAGTTCAGTGGTTGTGCAGCCCTGCAGAGCTGACACATCCTGCAGCCTTGCTCTCGGGATGGGCACTGCCCACATCCCAGCTGTGGCAAGATGCAGCCCACGCTCCTTTGCCCTCAAGATTAAAGACCCGTAGAAGCATTCTGCTGTCACTCCTCCCCTTGCCCATAGGAAATCAATGAGTGTTGAGGTTTTTTTTCTGATATACACATAGAAAAGATCTGTGCTGTGGACACAGAAACCCAAGCAGGGCACAGAATTGCCTCGCGGTTGAGCCACAGTTCTGCTGAAGTCAGGTGACTGCCAGCACTCATTCAGCACGCTCCAGATACTCAAAATGCAGGTCAGGGACAGAGTCTCAAGTGATCAGTGATAGGTTTTCAGCAGCACATTTTACACTGACAAATGAAAGTTTCTCTGCAGTGTCCCTCCTTATAAATATTTCCAGAAAATTTCTGTGCGCCTTCAACAGAAAGCAGAATTTTAAAGCAAAAAAGTGGACTCTAGGAGAGCTACTGGATCAAAGACTCTGGTCCAAAGTATTTAAAGCCTGGGCTCAGATCCCTGATCTTGGATATTGCAAAGACTAAAAATTTAAATGGGAAAACGTCACATTTTTTGCAGACTGGAATCCTTGGTTTTCAGTCAGCACTTCTGAGCCTTTACAGCTGGGTTCAGCTTCCCAAGGACCTCTGGAACCAACAATTCCCCAATTCGTGTTGAAACTCTTATGACCCCACTCCCAGAAGCCTACAGTATCAGAGACAGGCTCAAAACCACACAGCTTTCAAAAGCCTGGTGGTGCCAGGCATGGCTGGCAAGTTTTTTTGCTGCCAGACAATGTCAAAATGCACACAAGTGCATGATTGGCTCCCATTTCATTGCTTCATGTCTTGATTTCCTGCTCTTCACTTTTGCGATTTATTTTCTCTCAGGTTCCTGCCATGTTTTCTCAGCTTGCAAAAGACAGGATGCCATTTGCATTCACAAACTACCAGGAGATTTTTACTGAACTGTAAAAGTTACATCATTGGACATTATTTTGCCATTATCAGCATTGGGCTGACATGCAAAGCTGAAGCTTATTAGATAAGATGCTGTTCATCCCTCTCTTGTATTTGGTTTCCATGTTGGAAAAGCCAGTCCACAGGCCAGGAATAAAGGATTTAATCTGACTATTAAAGAATAGCAACTTTGCAAAGGATAGCACAGGATTTTTGAAAATATTCAAAATATTCTAGTGGGAAAAGTTTTTAAATATGAAACGTTATTATGCATTCAGTATACATGTTTTATTATTCTTCATTAATTTTTTCAAACTTAAAGATATGTATTGCACTTATATCGTAATCATGTTCCACAATTGTTACTTACATTGACCTTACTATATGTAAAACAAAGAAAAAAAATGTATTAATAGTTTCTATTGATTATCTGTGTTACTAATCCCCACATCTCAGGTTCCAAACGCACTGTGCAAACAGCCCATAATATGGTGGTTTTAAAAACCAAGGAAATCTTGTAGAAGACTCTTCCAATATTAAATAAAAATTTTCATTTTTTTTCCTGCACTATAAGGAATAGAAACTTTCTTTTTTAAATGAGTATCAGTAACACTGCAACCAAACACCTTCTTTGCGGTTTAACAAAAAGTAGATTTTATTTTAAACTGAACATTCAATACAGACTAAAGGTGCTCTCTCTGGCAGAGGGCACCAAAAGTAAGAACCAGCATTTTAAAATCGTTCTTACAATTACAGGTCATGCTTTAGTAGCTTGAAATGCCTTATTTGTATAATTTCTCCTTCTGGGTGAACGCAATTTTAAAAGGAAATGAAGCATTGTAACATAAACTACCACCTATATATACCTTGTGCTCGCATTATAAATATTATCAGACGCAAAAAAAAAGGCAGACAAAGCTTTTCCAAAGAAAGAAGACTTTTTTTTGTTTCATTCTTTCTTGATCTTTTGTTGTGACTCTCCCTTTGATTGACATGTGGCATTCTTGTCTTTATGGATGGAGAAGCAAAGCCCTTGATGGTTATCGACATAAGGAAATGTCATGTCTGACTATGTTTCAGCAGGACCTTTTCCCCCCTCGCTTTCTACTCCTTCCCCTCACTTAATTTAGTATCTTTAATGCTAAAGAGTCTCTCAAATATGAATTTATAATCCAAACACTAATTGCAGTCAGGAACCCAAACCTGGCATTTAATTGCCATTTGGTATTAAAAGTCACATTTGCAACAAGTGTCCTTACAAGGTAAAGTTGACCAACTTCCCTTTTCCTTTGCCCCTATGCAACCAAAACACTGCCTGGCCTCAAACCTTCAAGCTGGTAGGGAAATGCGCTGTTGGGTGACCAGAGTAGCTCCACAGCAGCACGTCATTGAAAATTACACATGGGAGTAATTCATTCAGAAACCAGAAGTGGGTGGGAGCTGCAGAGCACGGATGACACAGCAACACGAGGGTGGTTCACCCCCGTGAGGGGCTCAGCGCCATTCCTGGCAAAGAGGGGCACCCCCCCCAGTTTGTGTCCAAAATAACTCCCCCAGCACAAGGGCTGACCCAGTGTCAGGGAGGGCGCAGGGACTGAGGGAGTTGTGCTCCCCACGAGCCCAGGTTTGGCTGTGGAGACTCTGGTGCATTACACCAGTGGCACTGACCAGCACGTGCCATATCGGCAACATGGAGCAGCCCTCACGGGCCCTAAAGGACACTGCTGCCCTCCACGTTCTGCCCTGTGCAATATTCCACGTTAAAAACCCCGCTGTTCATCCCCTGCACAGGCCTCAGATTACCTCTAACACTTATTCCTCCCCCCCTCATGCCCTTCCTCCTCACTTTGTCATGTCAGAAATTAATTTGTTCTCCTCCATCTCAAGCAGGGATCGTATCTTTATCTGCATTGTGAAGTGCCCAAACAGCATAAAAACTGTATCTTTGGAGATGTCAAATAATAAATAATAACAATAGGGCAGACTGGGAATACTTTGTCTGGGATAATGCATCCATGCTCTCTCTACCATGACCCTAATTCATCTGCATAAATTTCCGACATGTTTTATATGCATTATGCTAACATTTTGACCACTAACCACAGGGTAAAGAAATATGACATAGGAGCTGGTTTTCTGCAGCCAAAACTAGGTATCTCCAATTAAAAAATAAAGAACGGGAAACTACTCCACAAAACACATCTGTCCCTTTGACTGGATCTACATTCCATCGCAGCTGGAGAATCCAGATTGTACTTGTTACTCCGTGAATGCCTCATGTTTGCAGCAAGCAGATTTAGGCAAGTGAATGGCCCTTCCTCTGACACTTCTGCATAAAAATCTGCACAGATGGGTAAATTTTCAGTTATTTCCAAATTAAAACTCTGTATCTTGTTTCTATGTTATGAGCAGCACTTTGGGGTCTGATGCCTCAGTTGTGCACTAAGACCACTCTTTCACACCAGGCAGCAGGAGCTGTGCAAGGAATCTTGCAAGGTTTGAAACTCAAGTTAACATTTCACTGAATCAAGTCACCCCAACTGCAGAGCAGATGCTGCAGGTGATGCCCACTGTACCTGTCGAAGTTCCCAAACAACCAAACTTTCCTCCCCATCCCTTTGCCATATATCTCCTGACTTTTTAATCCTCATGCTTTCAGGCATGCACAGGGCAAATGTTTCACCGAGAAGACAGAATTAAGAACACCCGAGTAATTATATTACTTCTCTGCCATTGAATTCAATTTCACAAATGCAAAAAGAACATCTGAGAAGAGCCTGCTTGGCCTCCTCTTCTCCATAGCAGGAGTACAAAAAGCAAGTTCAGAGTCAGATTCACCCACTCTAAGCCCAGCCTTGTCTGCAGTTACAAGTTTTGCTACTGAAGAATGCCAGAAGAATTCTCTAAGCAGCAGAACAAAGAGGGAGAGAAACCTGAGCCAGTTCTGAAACAATTACATTACTTCAATTGAAAGAGTACTTGGGAAGACAATCACATGTGGGATGCATGAGCATTCCTATTTCTTCTAGTTAAGTACTCCTGCTTTTCCCTCATCTTGTCACTGAATGCATTTCTACTCCTTTATAGCCAGCCAAGCTATAAAATTCAGCATGAGCTTCAAGTATACTACATGCTAATTTTGTATTGCCCTAATAATGCCCAGATTTACTGGGATCTATTCTCTCACTGATGCATATTTGTAAGTACTATTAACGTTAATGGGAGTTACCAACTAATTAGAAAGGAGAACAAAATCTAGGCTATAGGATGCAAATTAGAGTAGTAGCTGTGTCACTTATCTTCCCGCTGAGGAATTACAGACTAGAGCAATATCAAGGACAGTGACTTTAAATTCTGTTGATTATTTGCCTTACATTTTACAGCCTTGAATCCACAACAAAACAAAACACTCAAAAGGAAATATCCATCCAGGTTATTCCAGTCTATTGCATAATCACAAAAATCTCTAAGCTAGTTCTCGAACTGGGAGAAGGACTTGAAAAGTCCTAACCTGGTTCACTTCAACACACTGGGCAGAGAACTGTTGCAAGCTGTAGCTAACAATTAATATTTTTAACAAGCTGGTCAAGAGAGTGAGTCTCAGTGAGTCTGTGTATTAAAAGGGCATTGTTAGCACACTGGCTTTTATGAGGTGAAACAATCCAAACCTACTTCAGTGCATGGAGTGGTTTGGAGAGGTTTTATTTTCATCCTTAAAGTCCAGGGTGGCTTTGGCATAATAAAGGTCATATCTCCTAATCATGGTAATGTTCACACACAGCAATACGAGCTCATTGCAGAGAGCTCCAGCACTCAGAAATCCCCGGTTAGAAGGTGTCACCGATTAAACTATCGCATTTCAAAGGCTTCCATACAGTAAATAGGAAAGAAAAGAAGAAAAGGAACCGTGGCCTTTTGTTATTCAAAAAGCTACGGAGAGCGATAATTAACCCATTTTTGTTGAGAAATCATTTGGACAAAAGTCAAGGGATTGCCACCCTGTCAATTGTTAAGTCTAGATAAGGACATTATATTCCACTGTACAAAGAGTGACTGAAGATAGTGAATAGAAAGTAGGCCACTACTATGACTTTCCCTAGTCCATCGAAAAAGAGGTCTATTTTTTTCCACAAAAGAGGTAATATAGTAAAAAATTTTCTTCCTACATTAAAAACATAACTACAGTGCTTGTTTTTTGCATTTTGTTAAATATTCAAAGGTACCATGCAATTAGCATGTCATTAATGAATAATTAATTAATGCTAAAACAGCCTTCAGATTTTTTTGCAACTAAATTATTTAAAGAGCAAATATAACAATGGAATGCAGCTCCCCCTTTTCCTTAACTCTCTATTTTCATCAGTGCATTGGTTTGGAGATGATTTGGGGATTATTAGCTAAGAGAAAAATTATATTTTGAAACGCGAGAAGATTGTACTTTCCCTTCCTGTTTCTCTGCCCTCACCCCCTCAAAGGAACCTGAAGACAATGACGTAGTCCTTATGAGGATTGCTCGGAATCTACGAGTTAAAACATCCGAGATGTGCTTCAAAACACAAGATTTGTCCATTTCCTGGAAACAAACAAACAAACTAAACCCTAAAAAATCTTGAAAACTAATCCTGCCAGCACTTTGCAGCAGCGAACCCCAAGTCTGAGCAAGTGCAGTGTATTTTTGTTGATCATTTGTCACCGTCTCTAATGACAGTTGCTTTATTATTAAAATCTACCCCGCTATACAGCCAAGAGCTAAAGAGAAAGTAATTTGTTGCCACTTGCAGATATACATCAGTAGTAAGACGTTAGTTTATATTTATAAGCTGCACATCTGTGAATCAGTTGGCCTACCCATCTGTTAACTGCACCAGTAAACAGGGAGTCTGTGCGCCGCGGATCCCTGCATCCATCACAAATTCCTTCTTTAATTGTATGTTTATGCAACAAACCTCCACTTAAGTGTATTTGAGAATGTTTTGAACAGTGATAATTAGTTTTTATGACTCAATGCTACTCTTCCTAACACTGATTCAACACTATTATTTTAATACAGACAGCACTTTTCTCTGACAGTGTCAAAGCAGGTTTTCTCCATGCAGTAGAATTTGTCCCCACAAAGATACTCTGGAAAAACAAATCTCTTCCCAGTGTTCCCAAGCTACTATTACAGCATGCAAATGTGATTCTTCATCTTTTCATAAACTTTTCCTTTAGAAGTTGGTCCCTGAAATAAAATCCATTAAAAGCTACCAGCCCGCGACAAAAAGTTGCAAAAGAGCTTGAATTGCACTGGTCTGGTTACCAGGGCCTGAATTGTAATGTTGGACACACAATTATTAAGACACCTCATGAGCCAAGGAGACCACTCACCTGTTTAAACCTAAGATCCCTGCTTACATATATTGATTCCAAGCACTGTTTCATTTCCAAGCAGATTTATGCTTGGGTACTTCACCTAATTTCTGTAAACAAAAAGCTAATGGAGGGGGGAAAAAAAAGAGCCATAAAGTTATACCTCTTACTGTATCTCATTTTACTCAGGAAATACTGCATGCACCTTTTTGCATAATAGGGGATTTTCACAGTGTTTTTTTTGTAATGGCTTTACAGCGAAGTTGTGTACAATATGATGTTCAACTTCATAAAGCATTTAGTTGCAGCATTGAGTTTGTTTGAGGAACTGAAAGCACACTTATCTATGTATCATTGTGCTGATGCAAATGGCAAAATTTTCCACATGATTAAACATCATTTTCTCAGGGTATTCTGTGTCCAACTGCCTGCTACTCAGTAAATGTTTAGATCAATGCACAGTTGATTCCAAGCCTTGCAAGCCTCAAATCCTCCCACATCTAAATAAACACATAGGTTTACTCAAGGCCAAAAAAAAAAAAAATACTTGGGCAGGATCTGGAAGGAATCAGCTGGGTTTAAAAAAACACTGATTTTTTTTTAAAAAATGCTGATTTAAAAACAAAAAAAAACACATATGCTTGTGATAATATTTTAAACAACAGTTTATGTTTATGTGCATCTCTCTTTACCAGGAAAGAGTTTCTCTTAGGGACTCTTGGAGCAGAAAGTGCCACCAGTGAATGGTGGAGCCCTGCAGAAAGTGCCATTGACTGACAGCAGTGACGCCCACTGGCACTGCCGGCCTCAGGAGCTGCCAGGAGCTCCCCTGGAGTTGGTCTTCAGCCACCAAGCTGCTCACAAGTCCAGCATCTGTTCTTTGCTTAACATGACTGGGAGCCGTATGGACACAGTCCTCCTCTCTCATTCCTGGGGGCAGATGCCAGCGTGGTCTTATGTCACTTCCAAGTGAAAAAGCCCTGACCTACACAGTGGCCATCAGACAAACCAGGATCTTAAGGAACAGCAGGCTTGGCAAACCATGATAACAATTTTTAGAGCATGTGGCGGCCCAAAGAGAAATTTCCCTCGGTAAGTATTGTTGTGATTTTGTGTGATTACAGATATGCAGAAAAGCCAGATCGAAATAAACTTACTGAGGATGTGCAAAAGTGAAGAGTGCAAAAAGAGGCAATCACTCTGTTCTCATCTCTTAAATCCTCTGCTCCCAAACCCACCAGACCCAATCCCACCAGTTAGGCTTGGCAGGGAACTGCAGCTCGGTGCTAAAAGTCACACAGTCCCCAGCTTCTCTATGAAACTGATGACAAGGGCATCAAATTGATGCTTCTGCCAGAACTGGCCAGAGTACAAAATCTCATTCCTGAGCAGATGTCAGGTAGGGCAAACATTCAATCTCCACAAGGCTTGGACAAAAATGTAGGACAGCAGCACAGAGGTGAAAGAGGTTTGGTGAAAAGAACAGATCCCAAGTCTCCGGCCAAAATATTTCAAAGCAACTTCTGCCGAGAAGACACAATCAGCAATTCTAGTGAGAAAGAATGTCGGCTTCAGCACGCACAAAAAACCTTCCACTAACACCTCCCAAATGGAAAAGATATTATAAACAACATTCACCTCACTCTCCTCCCTCCCTGTCACAGAAATGACCATGATTCTTTACTACATACCTTCAAAAACTGTCCTTTGCAGATGAAAAGAAATAAAATCTAACCTTAAGAAGTACATTCAGAGACCCCCTTTATGCCACCGCTCTGTGTTATGGAAAAATGAAGGTAAAAATCTGTTGAAAAACATTTCCCTGCTGTATTGTGATTGACATCTGACAGTGCTCAGTGGTGTCCTAACTTGGATGAATTTAAATGACAAGCTTTCCTTTATAAGTAACAGAGCTCCTTTTACAATAGAACAGCACGATTACTTCATGGAAAGGAAAAAAAGGAAGAATCAAAGTTTTTCTTCAAATCCCTGGGGGCACCCCTGACCTGTCACCAGGCTACGACCTTCCCTCGTTAATCTATGCAAATCGGATGACTCTAATTTGTGGCGCCGATTGCTTTGCCACACCTTTAAATTCAGAGATCAGCTACAGGATGATGGCTACATCACACGGAGTTCAGATCACCTTCATGTTGCCAACATTTTTAACGCCACGACAGATGACTTCCCCACCATTCCGGGACAAGGCAGTCCACGCAGCCCTCCAGACTACTTTTTGATTAACATCGAGACAAAAGGCAGTGGTGTTTTGCCTCCTCGTTTGTGATTAGCAGCATTGCTGCTGTAAGCATTCCTAAGCTAGAACCCCTGGGAAGAGTATCAGATCCCAGGTCAAGGCACAGACTGCCAATATCACGGCTTCGCTAACAGTCACCCAATCGCTTTTATGGACACGAAAAAAAAAAAAAAAAAAGGAGAAAAAAAAAAAAGGTATTCACTGTAATAAGCACCGGTTCCAACTGAGAGATATTATGTCAAACTCTAAGGCCTGTTTCAAAACTTTCCCCATTCACGTAACTTAATACACTTTGTAAGCCAAAGAGGGCAATATCACAGAAGATGCTCTATGTTCACCTTCCACGTCACACAAAGGCCATGGAAGCTATTTTGTCTGGGTTCAGTGCAGTATGAGGGTTAAACTTTTTGCTTTAAATTGGGTCCTCGACAAGGATACACTATTTTTTATTTAACCCTAGCCTAACTTATTTTATCCCTAGCTTTATCCCTTTTCTGCAGTGAAACTTTTGTCTTCACAGCACTGAAAAAGTGGAGATTTTCATTTATACTGGATTTTCATTTATTTCAGTTATCCACATACAGATCTTTCTGTTCATAAAGTTGTGAACCCCATTTTCCTGAAAATCCAAAAGCCCATGGGAGTGTAATTAATAGTAAAACATTCCAAGAATTTAATCCGCGCCCTATATGATCAATCTAACAACACACTCTGAGCAATGATCTTATTTGCTCCTGCCTTGCAACTCTGACAACGCTCAAACCTGTTAACCCTCTTTTCAAACAAACTCTGAAGGTTGCCAGTTGTGACAGATTTGGACCAGAGTTGATGGTAACATGGGAGTTAGTTAAAGTGATTTGATAAGCTTGTAGCAGCTTGAGGGGCGGCGTCATTCCAAATAAGTAAACAACATTGTCAACAACACAGCCCATCCATAAATGCAGCCTCTATCTCACAGTCATTATTAAAATATAAATAAATATATATATAATAATATAGAAAATCAAAAAGGAAGGCAGGCAGACAAGGAAAAAAATAAAAAAGTTTCTTTGTCTGTAGCCACAAATCAATGACATATAGCATCAGGGTTCACTGAAACACTGACAAATGTGTCAGCAACACTTGTTTTTAGCATTACTGTATTCTTTACAACTATTAGGAAGCAAGTACAAGGTTATTATAGGCACAGAGGCTAAACATACAGTGACATGCTTCACAAGCTCACTCATGCTTTGTATCAGAGCTTTCACTTTCTATAGAAATGGATTATCCCGTTTTCTCATGCTGATCCAAGTGATCTCATTACTTACAGAAGAATCCTGGCATACAAGAATTGCTCTGCCAACAATCACTTACAGCATCCCAGCAGACTCTATTTTTAAAGAAAAACTATCATATTTTTCTCCTAATGGCTCTTCTATTGAAGAAAAAAAAAATTAAAAACCGAAAACAGCTTCCACAGGGATTTCAGCCTTGGTCACTGGGGAGGCCAAATGCAATTATGGATCCAATACTTTTTAACAGCTCCCACTCTGATGGCCAATAAGCAGTTTGGTATTCCCCCGTCTCCATCCCCTAAGTAAATTGCTATATATATATATATATATATATCCATTGGCAGGCTGCCAGAGACTTTGGAGGCTCTGCACCACAAACATGCTCAGTGACTCCTGGCCATCTGGTGAGCTGGCTGGATCCCTGCTCCAGGATCCGTGTCTTCGGGCAGAACCAGCCCCTGGAGGATCTGGGCACAGGCAAGGAGCATTTTAGGGGATAGGCTGCCTGTGCTGATTGACAAGGGGCCCATTCCTCTGCTCCATCCTCAAGAGCTTTTATCAGAAAGTGAATCCCAAAGGTCCTCCAGCATCTCGTAATATACAGAAGCCCTTTCCACAAGGTGGGACTCGCCGTAGCAAACCTCAAGAAGAGCCCTGTAAATTAGCTGGGGAAAGTGCTTTAAAATAAACAACAGCTTTCAAAACAAACCCTAAAAGCATCTAGGCCCCTATCCAACAAAACACTTAAATGCTCGTGTGGCTCTAGAGAGGGAAAGCAGCTCACCAAATATGCACAGATGCTTGATAGCCAGAGTCACTTTCCACAGCTCTGTCACAGGCTCATCTGTAACCTCAGACAAGGGATTTGAGCCCTGCCCTGCCAGGTTTCATTACCTCCAGCTGTAAAACTGGAAAAGTCATCCTGAGTGTCATCCTTGAGAACATTGTCTTATATATACTGGATGTTATCCAGTGCCAGATACTGAGGTGATGAATTACACAGAGGTGTTTGTACATTTAACTACATATACCCAAGATCTTCCACTCAGCTGAGTAGACGCTCTGAATTTCATTGAAATTTCCCCTCTAAGCAAAAATGTTTTCTAGATCTTTAACTCTTGAAGGACATTGAGTATCATGGTTAAAATTGGCAAGGGCAAAAATAATTCCATCATGTTTTCACTAATGGGGAATACAAAAATTCTGTCAATGTTGAGGCTGTTACGATGTGGCTCAGATCTAAGTTCAGAGGAATTGGTTCCTTAACTTCAGTTCAAGGGCCTTTTCACTAAGGAAACAAATCATATTGGTTTGCCTCCCTTTTTCCACATGCATATGAAGTCCTTATTATATATTCAAACTAGGGGGAGAATGATCCTGTGAGATTTAAGAAATAACAACTTAGAAAAAATTTCCAAAGGACTGGCTGCAGTGTTGATCAACAGCCGGAGAGGAAAAGCTAGTGGATAGGGAACTGCCTGGGGCTTTAGGAGATACGGGTGCAGAAAAGATTCCCAGCTTAAATACAGATTTCTTTGGAGAATTGGTTTACTCTCTCCTGTAAAATCTCAAGAAAACAGCAGATCATTATTTCAGAGGGGACATAATCCATTAAAACATCTCAGGTAGACTTCAAATAACAGGGGTTTCATCCATGATACTCTTTTTTCTTTTCCTGATTTGCAGCCTATCCAAACTCCATTGACTCCTAAATCTCTGCCCAGACTGGTATTAAAATCACCTTGGCAGTGCAATTCTAGGATAAAGACATCTGCTAATTCAGAAAGAGCATGAAGGCTGTCACTGCTGTGAGAGATTGCTGACCCTGAACAGGGTGATGCATTGGCCTAGGATAGCTCAGGAGTAGCAGAGCCCCACAGTTGCCTTTTCCAGCCCAGCTACAGCAGCTTCCTAACAGCAGCCACGTAAAGACAGAAACACTCAGGAAAAGCCATCACACAACTGAGCAATCCTGCCTGACTGTTGCCAAGTACCTCGAAAAGAGGCAGAATTTACCATCACAGACTGCAGCAACAATGCCTGTTTCCTGTAATTAAATGATGAGCCCTACTTCCCAGCTGAGACTGGAGCCAGAGCGCTGACATGGCCAGTGCAATTCCAGAGGGGATCCGTGTGGAGAACCCTGTGCTCACTGCCCTCAGAGAGAGCTGGGGAAGGGCTGCACTTCACAGGAAGCCACAGTTGGAAACCATCGAACTGCAGCTGCATCAGGTGCTGCTGCAGCCTGCACGCTGGAAAGGGTTTCAGTTCAAGCACTGGGGATGAATTGACCTGAAGCTGTGTTCCTGCCCCTCCCGTGGCACCCGAGCACACCTTGCCTCTGAAACAACAAGGGGTTAAGATTTGCCACGAACGCACCACCTACATTTTTAAGGCTATAAAAATGGGATTGCTTACACTTTTCCTAACCCCTCGCCAATGACCAGACCCATATGTAAATTTCACACAGTAGTATTTAGTAGCATAATTAATCCCTACTTTATGTTATGAGTAATATTTCCTATTCCCGACCCTGCAACGTCCTTTAAGAAGATCCATGTTCCAATTAGACTAGCCCATCGGCACTCTTTTAATGAGCAGATTAATCATTCAGATGGGTACAATGGTGTCATCACAGGTTTTAAATATGATAATCTACATCCTAATGGTGCTGCAAAAGCCTTGGCTCACAGCAAAAAAAGGTAGGCAAAAACTGGTGATACTTTCTTTTTTGTTCTTTCCTTTTCCATATGACTCAAGACATGAGAATTCTTGGGAATGCAGAAAGTACTGCAGGAGGCAGCTAGGAGAGAGGGGCTGCAGAGCAGTGTTGTAATTCAGGTGCAATAATTTTTTTGCAAGGGTAGGGACGTCTTCTGGTCCCTGAAAAAGCTTCTGTCATGATGAGAAAAAGTTTCAGGTCTGCCTTGTCAGCCTAACAGATCAGCTCTGCCCTTAGAGCTTTTTCTCAACACTTATTTAAAACATATCTAAAATGTGAGACTGTCATTCAGAAATTCATTTAATTTTAATAATAATAGAGGTCTTTTCAGAGCATGCCAACTTCACAATTTCCAAAAGGCAGACTAGATATTTTTAAAGCCAAATAAAACCTACTGTATTTATTTATAAGGAAAAAAAAGGAAGACAAAAAATACTTTCAAACTGCATTATGTGGGCTCAATTCTATGCAAGCTGGTGTAGATATTTCTGCCCAAATGGAGTGAAAAGGCTCCTAATAATATCTTCAAACTATAAGTGCCAGGGTTATAACCCAGGATCGTCCTCCATCTCTACTCTCAGTACAATACTTAAAAATATGGGCTGCACCACTCCTTAATTGTGGTTTTCTACTTAGCAACAGGTAAAAGTTTCATCTGCTTTTCCATCTCTCAAGCTTTTGTTAGCAAGACAAACCCTGCAGAACAGCAGCTCCTTTGCAGACACACAACATTGATTTACACTGTGATTGATTTTGATGCAGCCAAAAAAGAACCAGCAACTCCTAATTCAGGCCTAGATTGTATTTTAAATGCAGCAAGAAAAGGATAGTGGGGGATGCTCGTCTATGAAAAAGTTAACTGCCAGCCATGATCCATTTCTGAGCCCTGTCCTCTGGTAAACAGTCCCCATGAAGTCACAACCAAAGTCTGAGTAATTCTTTCATCACTGTCTGAGGATGAACTGAGTAAGGGATATAAAATTTGGACTTACCCCTAATGTGCCCACACACAGTCTACAGCAGAAGGCAACTAAATTCAGCCTTGAGATGTCTGAACTTCATTAAAACATGTTTCTGTTACAAAGAAATCTTTATTTCTTATCATTAAAGCAAAATCTCTTCCTCGGCAGCCAAAATCTACCCTCCAAAGTCACTGTCAACAGTGTGATTGTATTTTTCAAATCACATTTTTCAGCTAATTGCTGTCCAAAGCCTCCTTGTTTTACTCAGATATGTAACTGTAGGAATCAGTCATGCTACTCACTCAATTAAATTGTATCCTTCTTGGCCCTTCATCTTTTAGGATCTGATCCAGCTCTCCTTGACTACAGAGACGATTGGATCAGAGCCATTTTGCATAAAGCCAGCAGAGGATTTGGTATTTCAATCAGGTATTCAGGTGTATTGCCTGAACTCAGGCTGAAATTGCCTGCTCGAGACAGGCTGATGCAGAGAACTCTGCACACAGAAGGGAGCACTGAAATTATAAAGAGCTGTCTTGTGACCAGGTACTTGCTGGGCCAGGAGACATTATTCTTATTAATGCACCTTTGCTAATGTCCACATCACAAGGATATTTTTTTTTTTACCATAACACTAATGTTAGTTGTCCATTATGGTATGAGGAGTCATAATGGCCAAGGAATCCCTACAGTGAAGGAGCAAACAGAACGTTCAGAAATAAACTCCTACGTTGGTTATGAGAATATTGCTATGGCAAAACGTTTTTATTATTATTTAATTAATTTTTTTTTAAGTGCATTAATTCCTGCTCATTTTGCAAATTTGGGAAATCATTCACAAGGCAGCACTTCAGAAGCACTTAGGAAGAGCAGCCTCAACCTCAGATGGTCCCTGTGACATTCCTCTTACAGACATTCCTCTTCCAGATATTCCTCTATGCTCACCCTGGCTGCCTTTTCTGCAGCAAATGCATCCTCTGCATCTGACACAAGGGTCTGATTGTGGCTGTCACTCTTTGCTGAGACTTTAACTAACACTATCTGTGCAACTCTAGAAACCACATCAAATTGCAGTTTTTCCTGATTTTATTCCAATTTGCATAATAGGTCACTGTTAGCACACTGTGCTGAAGGAGAAACAGCTCAACCGAAATCTACCTTGAATGTTTCCATTAAAATGTGCTCCATTTTCCCCCTCTGCTCTCACTTCTGTCAGCCCACTAGTGAATTAAGGGAATACATATGTAAACAACTATAAAAATGCAAAAAAACAATTATAAAATTAGTTCTAGATGCATAATCCAGTGTGATTCATGTTATGTTCCCACCGTGATCCCAGTTCCAGAAGAGTTAATCAACCATAGCAACCTTCTAATCAGAGCAGTGAACTAATGATCCTATTTCTGAGTAATACCAGCCAGATAAGGCTCTCAAAAGGTAGTTAACATCACTTTGGTGGAAAGGCATGACAAGTGCAAGTTCTAGCAGTGAGTAATGCATCATTCATGCCCCCTCTCGTTCTGACATTTTAACGTTATCTTGTTTTACTGTGTCGGCCTAACACTGCCACTGCTGGCAAATTAAACTGTGAACTTACAAAGTGGGTGGCAATAAATACAAATTATGAGAGTTCAAAAGATGTCCCTGGAGGTGTACTGCCAGACATGGAATGTCTCTGGCTTTTCTGTCACATAGCAATAGACAAGACAAAGTGTAGCATGAGCTGAAAAAAAGAATTAACTACATCATGATGAAAAATGAGAGGAAAATGAAAAGAAAAAGAGGGGGGAAAAAAGGAAAGCCAAATAAAAGGGAGATGTAAAGGCAGGGCTGGAATGAACAAAAAAGCATACCTTTGGAATATAAAACATAACTATTTCTCCTTGCAGAACAAAAAGCTATGTAAATTAGGGATCAACAAATGCCTCCTTGAAACATCAACCAACTATAAAATGTTGTGAATGTTATTACAAAAGTAAACGCCTCCTCCTGAAGAACCTGCCACACAAAAACAGCAGCAGCATGATGTTGCAGTATTTGTGTCTCTAGCAGAAGTTCAGAATATCTCACTTACCCACGCTAACAAAGATTTCACATTTTGCATTGACTTAAATACATGGGGCAAAATCCTGCTCTCATTGTCAGGAGGGAAAAAAAAAAATAATTGAGAGAAAATGTCTGAGGTGACAACAAGGAAATCAGAAAAAGACTCCTTGCACAGCCTTATCCCCAGCTTATTCTGTTTTGTGTAGGGAGATAAGAGGGGCAGTGGAGCTCCCCTCGAACTCCCCAACTCTCAGGGGGCTGCTGACCTGCTCAGCCCCCACAAACCAGGGCCCAACACACACTGCAGCAGCTGTACTGCAGATTTACCACTGACAAAACAGAGAAAGTTAACATTTCTTCCTTCCCACGGGAAGATAAAACTTTCCATGCTATTAATGGGGTCAGAAAAAAACCTGATTTTTAATATACCCAAGCCATGAAGCTTATTCAACTTGGTCTAACACCACTAATGAATCTTATAAAACATTTTATCTCCCCCGCCCATGTTCACAAACCACTCACATGAGGCTTGAAAATCACAATAATATCTTCCCAAAGTGCAGATATCACTCACACCATATGCAGCACAACTCTTTATTTTTCCCTATAAACTATTGGTTTCATTGAAACTCATTAGCATCACCTGTGTTAATTACACTAGCAAACCAATCAACAGCTCCTTCTTAATTAGGTTTTCTTTATTAAAGCCGGAAATTACCAAGGAGACAAAAGTCAACTGGGGAAATTATGTGAAAAGGAGTGTTTATGCCAAATTACCATACAAAATATAATAAGGAAAGGAAACTCAGTTTGTTTACAGGAATAACAAACAATATTAATTTTCAAGGTCACTGGCACAATTATTAATTACCTGCCTCACATTTTATTGTGATAGTTTAGTCTGCAGAGACAGGAGCAGCTCATAAAAAGCCCTTTGGAGTGTGGCTGCTCCGCATTTCAGCTGCCGATGACGCGGCAGCGTTTTAGGAAGTTACTTTCATGAGCTTTTCCCAGATGGGTTGGAAACTCTGTCAGGCACATAAAAAGCTTTGTGGTTTGACTGCTGCCTCCCTCAGAGAGGTCCCATGGGAGGGGAGAATGCAGCCAGTGAAATCCAGGTTGCCCATTCCTGGTGGGAGGCGTTTTGGGGTCCAAGAACACATCATGAGAAGTGCTGCTGCTACTGATGCATAGACCTCACAGAGATCCATTCCCCACCCCTCACACCCCCTGATACCAGTTAAAATGACTCCCACAGCTCCAGGGAACAGAGCTGGCAGGGGCTGAAACAAACCCCACTCAGCACAACTGGTTTTATGACGTTCAGTGGGGAACAGAGTCAAATTGACCCTTCTGCAGAGGAAACCTGCTGGCATACCCAGCTTCTCCCCCTCCATTGCCTGAAAAACGCTACCAGGCTTTGTTTGTGGGTCCCGAGCCAGACTCAGCAGCCTCCTGCTCAGTCTGGTTGGCATTGGGTTGATGCCAAGATGAGGTCAGGGTGCTGGGCCACAGAGCAAATGCTGTGGCTGTTACTGTAGGAAGTTTGCCAGATGCTTTCTCTGCCCATGCCCACCTACCACGAGAGTCCCCTTTGAGTGTTCTTTACCACACTGTGCCCTCTTTTCAATTTCCTATGTGCCCACAGAAACACAGGCTCACACATTACTGCAGCTTCTCTGCAGCTCTACCAGGATCCCCAGAGAATCCTTAGATAGCACCACCAAAGCAGTTGTTTCCAGATTAACCACCTGGCAACACAGACTGAATTTTCAGCTGACCAATACGGAAGTCAAAGCTTGAGCTCTGCATCCCTCACCAAATCTGTCAAAGGAGCCTACTGAAATAAATAAGACATTCATGAACTGTAGATCATCTGCTGTTAATTTACCTGGAAATCCACCTCAACAATTATTATTTCAAAGTTAACTCGCTGCTAACTGCACAGCAGTTCAGTTTAGCTTTCCAAAAATGAACTGACTGCTCCAGCCTTGCACTGGTTAATGTGTCTACAGCTTTACAGAATGTCTTTTTAGAAACTCCCTTCTAATTCCATGAAAACTCAGAGCCTTCATCCTCCTCCTCCTCGTGTTTCCTAAATGGCTGTGAACAGGTCCATTTAAAGCTGACAGCAGTTAGTTCAAGTAACTTGCATAAATGCTGCTCTCACATTATGTCAGATGTTTTTTCTATTGTGTTTAGATTACTTCTACACTGGTTGAAAAACTGTACCTAATTTTGAATTAAATCTTTCTATTCTCTTCTAATATTTTGGTGCCTGCATCCTTAGTTAATCACCCATCAGCTCTCTTCAGTCCTGCTAATGCTTGCATTCGGAAAGAATAATATTCTGTAGTTTTACAAATATGCAGCATCCTTGAAAAAAAAACCTAATAAAAAAAGTAGTTGTCTCCTTAGAACAACTCTCCCTTAACCCAGTTATCTGTTATACCATCAACATCTCAGTCTGCAATAAGTCCATTTATTAACTTTCAAATGCACACACCTTAGCTTTATTGCACAGATCTATTACATAATGGGCAATCATCTCCTTTCACAGACAGCTGCTTGTAAACTAAGGTAATATGGTTTTCCCATGAGTTATTCTTGTAGGGATTATGTGGTTTCTGTGCATTTCTTCATCTGTGTTGATCTTATACTTTGCAGTCCTTGTTATGGCACCAGGGGAGATGCAGGAGTCACCAGTGCCAGGACACCTGCAGCACCTGCTCAAAGCATCTGCCACACTGGGGCCTCAATGCTCATCTGGGCTCCCAGTGTGCCCATTGTACAAATATTTCACCTTCTCCAACTTCTTCGCAAATTCCACTTCATTCCAGCAAAATTTGGAAGCATTACCACCCCTTCCCTCCAGCTCTGTTTGTTCCAAACTGAGAGTTCCTTTGATCCTTTCCCTTCATTTCCTCACTGAAATAATGGGGATGTGACACAGATTTGAGAAGGCTGGTGAGACACTGGGTTACCCCCTAACCTCAGCCAGCTGATGGAGGAAAGAAAATGTTTGTACAAAGATCCACATCTGACTCTCCAGAAAACGAGCGTGCTCACACAGGGGAATGGCGAGGACTGGGAGAGAAGTGGCTGCCCTGAAAGTGTCTGTATAATTGAGGACATCTCACCCAGTCCTTGGCAGGAGTTTCCTCCTCTCCCCATTGCTGGGAGCATTTCCCCTCGGCTCATGCCAGTCCCTCCCCTGACACGCTGACACTAATGAAAGCAACATCTAGAATCTGCATTCAAACCACATTTTCTGGTTCAGTCAGAAGACATATCCATCCCTCTTTGATCTTCACAACGGGCTGCTGGAGAAGAGGCACCCTCCAGTCTTTCCCTGAGTCTTCCTGGATTTCAGAGTACAAGAAATACATGGTCTGCATACACCAAGGAACTGCTGGGAGAGCCCCCCAGGTGAACATCCAAACTCTGGAAAAAGTTATGAGGGCTCTCCACACCCTGACTTATGAGAGAATAATTTCTCAAGGCAGGTAAGTCCCTACTCAGCCTCTTCCACTCAATGAATGCCAGAAATATTCTGGAGATGTTGCCTATGACATCACCTGCTGCACCAGGCCCTTCCAAGGTAGGAAATGTCATGGAATGTGACAGGGCTGTCTCAAAAAAGGAGTGGAGCTTCCAGTCTATGTATCATTTAAGCCAGACGATCATATTCTGTTTTAAAAAGAGACAGGCATTTGAAAATGTTCATGTCTTTTATAATAGGAGGGGAAAATAGCCCAGAAAAAAAAATCCCCTAAAAATCCCTCATGCTAGAAATGCATCACAGTTGCAACATTTCAAGAATGAGTATTTAAAAGACAATTTTTTTAAGAAGTGTATGATTTCCCTGATAAACCGTAATGGCTCTTTAGAACCCATCATGGTCTACTATAAAAAAAAATCATATTTAAAACACTTCTAAAATATGTGTTATAAAGATTTTTTAAATGAAAATTATTTACCCAGAAGACCATAATGGTTCTGAAATGTACTTTGTAAATCTGTATTCAGGGACTTTTTTTGTTAAAAAGGATTTTTTCCTTTTTTTGGCCCAAGAGATCTTGAACAGCTTCTATGGAACTATCAGGATTTATTGTTTTAATAGGGCTGAAATGAAGTTTGGAACGTGCAGATATAGCAGCAAAATTTTTCAGACAAAAAAAGAGAAAGGAAAAAGAAAAAAAGGCAGTAGAAGTGGAAGGAGGAAAGGAAATGGAAGAGGGAGACAGGGGAAGGAAGACTGCCCACACAACTAAGATGCTGAGGCACAGAAGAGCCACAGTTGTTGTAGCAGATGCAGTGAGGGTGAGGTAAAAAGTTTCCAGGAAACGGGGGGGAGAAAGTATTTCTCAGCTCAAGCAAAAGCACTGCTCCCACACCACAGACTGCAGCACTGCAACGTGCCAGCTCTGGAGGAAATAAAGTGAAAGAAAGGAAACATAGATCTGGGTGAGCAGGAGCTGCAGAGCTGACAGCAGCTCTGGGTGAATACTGGAAATGTTTCTACAGCAGCATCCCTGGGTTCAACAGCACAGGCTGCTTACAGAGTCTGCTCCTGAGTGCCCATCAGGCAAAGCCAGCCCACACACTGCTCCTGACTGCACAGAAACGATGTGAGAGGAGAAACGGGAACACCAGAGTGAAGCAACATGGCAAACATCCCACTTGTGCCCGAGCAAAGCCATCAGAAGCCACCTCAAGGTGGGTGGAGAGCCAAGGCAGCCCGTCCGTGTCAGCAGGAAGGGTCTGGTTCCCACTCTTCAGAAACATTCTCCAGCTGATAAAACAATTTTAACAACACCCCTTCCACGGTGCCTCAGAGTGCAGTGCCAGAGACATGAACCAGTCCATCTACCAAGGCAAACGCTGCATGTAGGATGGAAGGAGGGATTTTCCCTGGTGGGTGCCAGCAGAAGCTCAGACTGCATCATCTCTGCTCTCTGTGGACTGCAATTCCTGCCACAGGGTAACTGGTGTCAGTGGGTGAAGCTGGGAGAGCTCTGTACCTGGAGGCTCGCACTCCTCAGGGAATGGGGGATTCAAGTCTGTGGAGAGGAGACTTCTTTGGCCACTTGCACCGATGTGCCTTAAACTCACAAAGGATAACTTTGGTCACCAGTCTTCCCCATAACACTTCAAGAGCTTAAAATGCACTTTGAGGAAGGTTTCAAACAGTTTGTTCCCCTCAAATGTGTCTACGCTTATTCACCGTGGATTCCAGAGGGATGACCTGGATTTCCTCGCACATTCTAAAACCAAATTATATCAGTCCCAATTAGGTCATCTGCTAGCTGCACCTGCAGCTCAGGACTGCAAAATCCCTCCCCCTCTGTATCTCCCTACAGTTCAGACAGGGCAGGGAAACCTTCTGTATTAGAATAACTACTATAAAATCATATAACACAGCCTAAAAATACAATTATAATTGCAATGCCAAAAGCAAGCCAGTCAATATCCTCAAGATTCTAATAGTTTCAAGCACTATTACCTTAACGGTCTCACATCACAGTACTGATTAAAGAAACATTTTGTCTTTTTATCTGTATTCAATGGAGAGCGTAATCACTGGAGTGTAGAGAGCTAAAATATTTATTAGGAAGTATACAGCTCGGGTCAGGCGGCGACAGGCGACGTTCAAGCAGTGAGCTGCAGCCCAGCTTGGAGTCTAAATCACAGATCCCATCCCTTCATCTCCCCGGGGTCATGTGCTGCACACAGGGCAAGCTTTGCACTGAGTTCTGCTCCTGGTCTGCCCCTCTGAAAAACACTCCCAGGAAAATCCCCCTCGGGAGCTCCAACGGGCAGCACCACTCAGGGAACAGGTATTTGTATCTGGCTAAGTCAACAACACCTACACTTGGAGATGGGATATAAATCAGCTTCCAGTATGGAAAATACATGTTTGGGGGCTTTTTCAAAAGTAAATTTGCCTTCACTGACAGTAGCACTGCTCTTCATCTAGAATTAAGGGTAAAAAATAAAAAATAAAAGAGGCTATGCCCCCGTTCTTGTCCTGATAAATTTGTTTTCTCTTTTTGCCTAATTGCTTAACAATAAATCCACACACACTCTATTATCCATAGCCTACTGTAATATTCCTCAGGGCACATGATCAGCAATCAGAAAGCTTGAAAGATGGCCAACATAATCTTAAATATCCCAGTGTATTACCAAATCAGTATTTCAAATTTAGTGGACATACTCAGATATGTTTTCCTCTCCACAAGAGGCATCATGTAAGTGGCAAACAAGATACAGAAGATCGATTATTTAGCATAATTGCACAATCTAATTGTATGGATTTTAAATGGAACAGAAGGAGAAAGATTAAAATCATACAGCACAGCAGTATACTTTCACAGAGTGCATGAAATAGATTTCCCCCAATTAGCGGAACGATGGAAATATTTACTGTCTATCCAGTGAAGATATTCTGAAACAAGAGTCAAACAACATCCAGATCTGCACAAGGCAGGAGTAAATAATTTCATCATTGATGGGGGAAAAAACCCAAACAACCCAAAGCATTGAAAACTTAACACATTCTACTCAAAAAGCCACGCTCCTGTGGTGCTGCCTCATTTCAGAACCAGATTTGGGGACCTCACCAACAGCCTGCGCTGACTTCCCAAAGGAAGCACCACATCCACACGAGGGGTTGAGTTTTAGACCCATCTGTGAGCACACACAGCACCTTTCACCAAAACCTGGCCCGCTCCAGCACACCCTGCAGCTCAACCAGGGGAGCGGAGGGAGCTCCCCTGTCTCAAAAATTAAGTGCAAGCGCTAACCTTGTCATATTCCCCGGGCAGACAAAGGCGGCGCGGCTCCGCTCAGCCGTACCACGGGTTAACTGGCATTTCTAATACTTTTCACCTAGCCCGGCTTGACAGATGCCTAACCTTCGCCGGGAGTGGAGACAGCCTGATGGGCCCTGGCCATACAGGGGGAAAATTTTTGATGCTTCCCACTTATGACATGATTGATTTTCTTTCAGCGGCCCTTCACTTTTGGCTGTGGCGAGGGCTGCCTGCCCGAGCCCCCGCGCGCCCTGACCTCGACATATGGCCGCTGTGAGGCTGAAAACTGATGACGGCAGAAACCTAAAAAATCAATAGGCCCTGTCAGTCAGTGGGGAGGCGAACGTCTCTTAAAAACCCAATCACGACATGTACTTGCTGCATGGTGCGGATCCACTGCACACTTGAGAACACACTGAATTTCCCGGGGTTTTTATTTATTTATTTATATTTTTTTTTTAAACTTCTGTGTTAACACACCATTTACCTATTTATTCCTTAACCTTTTATGCGGCAGGAAAGCGCACAAATCTTGTTAGGGTAGAATCTCCACAGTATTAACCAGAAGAAAAAAAAATAACATCCCTGGAAACTCTCTGGGAATTGTATGAAATAAATAAAGAGCACCTTTCCGTTGCCAATATAAACACTGACATCATTATTTTTGACATTATCTGGAAAGAATTTAGATATAAGGACTTCTAGAGTCTAAAAACATGTGAGTATGAAACTGTTTTAATTTTCCTTGCAGGGGGTGAAGTATTGTTTTGGTTTGTTTTGATTTTTTAACTTAGTTTTTAAAATATGTAAGAAAGAAACTGAATTCACGATTGGTTCTACACTTCATAGTTCTTGTCATCTTCTGTGCTCAATGAAGAAAGGAAATTATTAGGCCCACTGAAATCAGCTGGAGATGTTGGTGCTCTGTAAACTGAGCTGTTTGTATCCTGAAGGATTGGGCCAACAACATCCAACTGATCCCTCTGCTCTTGCCAGCTCAGGAAACAAAGGCATTTTACAAGGGAGAGATAAGCAATATAGCATACAGTGATTCCATTTACATATTTTGCCCCAAAACAGTCTTCCAGAACCCTGATGAAAAGCAAACAAACAAAAATCGAACCACAATTAGAATCATAACTGTTAACCATGGATAGGCCCCATTATACTTTATCACCTCCATCAAGAGTACAAATCCCAAACAAGGAATGCCTCCGAGTGATTTACCTAACCTGGCTGAAATTTTAGAGAGAGAGGCTTTATTTGAAAACCATATCTTTGTGCAGGGGAAAAAAATAAAGAAAAAAAAGAAAACTGTAAGGAGATGCTGGCCGAGAAATTGATGCATTACCAGTACGCATTTTAGAAATCCACCAAAAGGAAGATTTTTAAGAAATACTCATCGCACAAATAAACAAAACCTAATGCTGAATTCCCAAATTAAGACCAATTAAAGCTTTCTTTATGACTACAAACCTGACAAGCTTACAATTTCACCCTGTTGCAGTGGGGTGTGTGTGTGTTTTAATGTAATATTAATGAGCCAGGATGGAGGGTCATAAAAAGTGATAGGTTTTTGCGATGGTAAATTATAAATCGGTATTGATTTTTCCCGGCACTAATGCAGCCAGCTTATTGTAAGACACCACAGGCAAAGTGCACTTTATCAGATTAGACTGGAGCCTGGTATCAAATATACATGAGAAAAAGGATGCATTTGTGACTTAGACTAGACTTTTTTTTAATGATACATGAAATTTTTAAGGAAAAAAGTCTCAGAATATTAAGAAATTAAATACCATTTTAAAAGATCCCAGATGGTAGCAAATAGATATTAATGTCACATTAGGGTAATTTGTTTTTACACTGATGGAATATAGGAATATAGGAATAAGTACGTGAACTAAATCCTGCTCAGATTTAACCATGTGTTTAATCAGTCCAATTTATGATCATCTCAGCAGTTCATGAGAAAAGTTTCTCATTTGCATAAAATGCCTGAAGAATCAGGCCTTACATCTGCTCATACCTATATGTGATATCAGTCACACATACAGACACCTACTCAGTGAATATGGATCCTGTGTGATGGATTTTTTACATCTTATGCTGCTTTGAAGAAGTTTATTCCCCCCATACCTCGTACCACCCCACCATGCCAGCCAAAGACTATGAAAGAACTTTTCCTTGTAGTACTTTTATTGCTTAAATACTGTGAAGCTTTTCTTTTCCTTTCATCTCAGAAACGCATTGGGAGTTGGCCGCGCAGTAAAACTGGGCGTTATTTTTAAAATCAGCTCTGCTTTTCATCTCCTGACCTTCCCGCAGTCAGGATTTCCTCATTAAAACATTTTGGTGACGTGGGTAATTGACCAAAAAAAAAAAAACCAAAAAAAAAACAACAAACAAATTGAGAGGGAGAAAGAGAAAACAACAACAACAAACACTGTCGTTTTCTGCAAATTTGCTCTGGATGGGCAGCAAACCAGCATTTCTTTCTCTGCACCCAGGAAGGGAAGGGAAAACCTTGCCCAAAGGCACATGCCCGCATTCCCAAGGGTGTTCCAGGGATTCTGCCATCCTCTCCTGGTGGCTCCAGACTCTCCTGATGGCCTCTGCCCTCCTCCTCTGTTCTCAAAGGTCCTGCCAGCCTCCCAGGGCAGAGCTGGCCCCCAGCTCCTGCTGCCTCACCGGCCCGAGCAGCCTGCGTGAAAAACTCTGCGTTTTTTCCCCAAACCCGTATGTTCCTTGACAGGCTGTTAACAAACAGCCCCACACAGGCTGCCTGCAAAGGACCTGAAGTGAAGTGTGAACCCAAATAAGTAACAGTGGGAAGGAGGAGGGGAACATGGAGGGAAAGGGGCTGGGCTGCATTTGGGGGTATTTTCCACAGGGAGGAAGGTGTGGGACTGGGGAGATGGGGATCCTCAGGGGCATCTGAACCCCTTGGGAGATTTAAACAAAGGAGCATTGAAGACAATCCTTTATGTTTCACACAAAGGGGCAGGGGGCCAAGGAGCCCCCACGCTGGGCACTGAGGAGGAGTCCCAGTCTTTGGGACACAGGGAAATGGAAGGTGTTCCCATTCCCCAGCTTTGAGCTTTTTTGTATTTTACCCACAGAAATTCATGCTTGGCATTGCCCTCTCAAAACCTTTCTGAAGCCATTTACCTTCCTGCATTCAGTTTTATTATTCTTAGAAGCAAACTAAGAGAGATGACAAACTGGGAGAGGAGAGGGAGGGGATGCTGCTTTCTTCTTTTTAATAAATTCATACAAATAAGCTCCCAAACAAGCCCTAAACACGAAGACTTCCTCACTTCCAGCCCAGCCGGCCCCTCTCTCTGTGCCCAGCCACAAAGATGGCCATGACTGTGGCTTACTAGAGCTGACCACAGGCCCTCAGCACCACAGAGCGAGCCCACAGCAACTTCCAGGATCTTACAGAAGCCTTACTTGGGATTAAAACAACAAAGAAACTCAAACACAACCAGTCTCATTAGCAGATTGCCAGCAACCCTGCTTGTCTTGCAATGATGCATTAGATCACAGGATAAAAATCTGATGCCTGATCTTAACAGCCATTTCTCAGACAAAATTCCTATAAACTTCCATGGAAATTTTGTCCGTCTCGGGCGCTTTTGCCTTGCAACTTTTCATACGCTGAAAGTAATAAGAGGAAACTTTTCTCTTTTGACAAGACCTCATCAGGTAAAACCTAATAAAGCTAAAAAGGAAATTAGAAAAATGAAAGGTTATTCCCAGAGCAGTCTGATCCTGCCTCAGCCAAAGCCAAGAGACGCCTTCATCCTAAAGGAGCCAGATTCCCACCGGCACATCCCCCCAGGCACCAACACCCAAAGCAGCACCACAGCCCGGGCACGAGCGTGGGACAAAGCAAGGGGCACCTCAGGAGTGTCCCACCAGACCGAGCAGGATGAGAAAACACAGCCTCAAATCTGGCCCAGGGAAAGAGAAACCCCTTCCACTGCCTCAGTGCAAACTCACTGTGCTCCCAGTCAAAGCAGCACTTTTAAAGTGATTGCTATAAATGTTATGAAAGTGAAACAAGCCACTTTTTAAATGTATGCTAATTCCACTTTATTAGTGATGCCAAAGTCCTCATTTACATTTTTCATAAAAATTACGCAGATTTTTTTGCTGCTTTAGGGATAAGACTAATAAACAAATACATAAATTAGTATATTTTAATTAAATGTTATCCCACCAAGTAATATTGTATCCCATTGTCTAAAACAAACAGAAAAAAAAAATCTATAAAGCACCTCTAACTTGAAAATTTGTGTTGTATTAAAATATTAGAACTCATTAAAAACTAATTTGAAAATCATTTTACCTAACAATCATAAAAATTTTGAATTCTATATTCCAATACATGCTATTTGTTTTGGTACAGGAGATCATCACTGCAGCACACATTACTGTCAGAATACACGTGTTAGAGGCACCACAGTGCCCCCAGATCCCCTCAAAAAATAACAAAGTCAAGTACTGCCTGCAAATGTATCACTATTTCCATATTAAATGCTGCATTATTTCTGTTCTGTAACCTCGCAGCCTACACAAGCACATCTGTTACCTTGCTTTTAGGTCCACCTGAGCACATAAAAAATTGTATGTATTTTGGGATGGGCTATGGCACGACACTGGCACTTAAAAATGTTGCTCAGAGTACAATAAAAGAGGCAGGTTAAGGCATTCTGGAGAGGGAAGGGAAAGTCCAATAGGCAGAAAACAATCACATCTTAATTCAACAATTTAAAGCAGTCTGCAGAAATAGCTTGAGTATTAAAAAAAAAAAAAAATCAAATGTGCATTAGAACATTCACCTCATTAGAAGGTTTTCCATAACCCTGCTTTACCTCAGATGGGACAAATAGACTTGGGCTCTGCATTTTCATTACTCTCCATCCTCCACTGTAATTTTTTTCTAAATGTGAGATTATTGCTTTTCAAGGCAGGAATTTAAATGAAACAAGCACTCTATTTGGCATTTTCACTGAAAAAGCTTTGTCTCCCACTTGGTTATGTTTCCTGGAAACTGAAAGATTTTTTAAAAAAGTAAAAAGAAAAGGAACCATAAGGAAACACAAAGAGGTTTTGTGTATATAAATGCACTTTCTGAAAAGGTACAATCATTTATTGGCCTTCCTGAGAGTGTAATTAACTGTATATTCCTATTAAGACTACCTTGCACTATAACCTCAGCTGCTCCAAGGCCATCCCATCAGGAATCTGATTCCAATATCAGTGAGAGATTCCAACTGGAAGGGGAGTAACGGGATGAAGCTGAAGTAATTAAGCAGCAAGTTTGAAGATTACCCATCCTCAGTGCCCTTCGAAGGCACAGATAATGACCAGGTTTCTGCAACGTGGAGCAGCCCCTGCCATCCAGGAAAATGGATCACAGCACTTGGGAGGGAGGGTGGAGACTCTCACCAAGGTGAACCTCGTTGAGTGATCCCAAGGAAATGTATACAGAGATCCTCAGACCATGCAAATATTGATTTTTTCTCCATTGAACTTAAGGGGTTCTTATCTGCCCCCAAAGAGGGTTTTCCTTGCAGCTTAAACTCCCTGAATGCAATATTGTCAAATATTTTCATGAGGGAATTTTGGTTTCTGGAGGTACAACCAACAAATGAAAACCTCCAGTATCCAGTTCTCTGCCAAATAGTAACCAAAACAAAAAAAATAATCCTTCTCCTGAACTTGCCCAGGCACTTTAAAGGCTTTAAAAATATTTTCAAAGTGTTCTTTTTAACCTGGTAAGGCTTATAAGCCCCTGTAAGATTAGCTTTAATGTGCAGAAATGAATCATCTGCAATGACATCAGAGAGAGCCCGATGTCCTCCCTCCCTTTACACCCACCCTTCTCACCCCCCTTGCCTTGCCCCAAGTCTTCCCCATAAATATTTAAACAAGGAGCAAAGTGATATATTACAGATATCATATTCAAACCTGCCTAAGTGACTCGCTTCAATCCAAGATCCGTGAAAGCATTTAGATACCTAAACTTCAGTTTGGATGCTTAAATTTCCTTTCAAAGCAATGGAAAAGCAGGTTCCTACAGAGCAGAAAGATCCTCGTGTTTTTGTGACTCTGGCATTAGGTTACTCACAGAGAGGGTGTTCAGCATCCTATCCATCATCTCTGGAGCTGGGAACAGATGGACAGGGGAGGTGTAGCTGCCTGGTAAAGCAGGGCTGGGAGAAGCTCAGCCCTAAACATCTGATGCTACTAAAAGCCTGCCCCTGTGGTAGTGACTCCTGAATTTCCTCTTTGTAAATGCAGTGCAGCTGGATCAGCAGCCACACAGCTGTCTGGCATCAAAACCACCCCCCACAGCTTCTCAGGGTGGAAATCCTGGATCAGCTCGACAGTGCTCCACACATTTTTATGTGGAGGAACTCCAAAGGGATGCACTGCTTCTTGCAGCAGCGCCTCCAAGGTGGCCAAGTCCCCCCAAAGCCCTGTGAAACTTAGAGTAAGAAAGAGGATTGACAGATTCTTGCTGGTAATTATGATTTATCCCCCATTTTGTGCACAGATTTCATGCTGGCAATCCCCCTTTCCTCTGCCTCTGTCCATGTGGTGTGGCTTTGATCACAGACAAGGCAAGAAGGAAAAGGCTTTGGGTCCTCCATTGCCACCAACGTGTCACAAACTTCCTGAACACAGAGCAAATGCTCAAAGCGAGATATCCAAGCTAGACATCCAATCCAATACAGTTTTCCCAAGCTTCCCAAGCACAGTCACACCCACAGCTCTGTTTGATTATAAGTAGAAGATTCCCAAATATACTGTTCTTATATACAGCACCAACGACCTCTTGGCTGATGGGTGGGACCCTGTATCACCTCCAGCATTCCCAACAGACACAAATAGGACAGATTCCACCTCAGTCTTTCCTGGCACTCCACAAGCAAACCAGAACACAAACTTTATATTCACCAAAAAACTCACCATTGCACAATAAAGTGAAGTCCCAAAGTCTCCTGAGCATCTAACAATCAATGACAAGAGGGCCAAGCAGGCCACCAGTGTGGGAGCTTCTGCAAAAACTCCAATTGCTTCTCTCATCCTCCCTTGGCTTCAGTGGAATAATTTGTGTGCTGGATGCTTGCTGGGACACGGTGCTCATCCGTGCTTGTCATCAGTCCCAAACACCAAATCTCACTGCCAAGGGTTTACACTGAACCTAGAAAATTGGATGATTAAACCAGCCCCTTCACCCAGAATCATTATGTTAACCTGGGATGTTTTAAAGAAAACCTAAGTAGCTTTAGGCTTTCTGGACTACTGCAGGCTGCCTCAGCAGAGCCCGATGTCCTGACATCCTTCTGACTCAGAAACCAAGACACCAGAGCCACAGCAAAACCCAAACAGGCAGCTACTCCAGCAAAGGGAGCATTTCTCTTGCCATCAGCACGGTGCTGATTTTGTAATCAGTCTGGGAGGTTTATTTTTAACTGCTGTACCAAGGCTTTACAGAGACACAATTGTTCTTTTGAAACCTTGCTAATAGGGCTGATCAGTAATACCAGCACTACACAGAGAGCAGGAAAGCACAGCATAATCAAACTGTACCAGGAGAAACTACGAGCGAGATACTCTTTCTATAAAAGGCATTTTTAATAAAACATGTAATAGCTCCAGAAACTGCTCATCATATTCTGATGAAGAGAATTGGTGCTGCAATTGGTGAGAGCTCAAAGCCTCCCCATCTCCTCTGGGCCCCCATGTGCTGTTCTTCCCCTTTGAGAGAGCTCAGCTGGCAACGTGAGGATGAGGATTTTTCCAAGCTACTTTCATGTTGACCACACACTTCATAACACTCAGAGCCCATTCCAAGGAATAAAGTGAGGAGAGATGCTCCTTCAGTGCCTCTTAAGCTGATGTGATACAATACAGATGCATTTAGGTATTCTGTGCAGATTGCCATGATTTAAAAATTCAGCACCATTACAGAAATCCAACTGTGGATCTCCAAAATCTGCATACATCCCCTGAAAAATGTCATTTCCCAAGCACGCTACCTAAAAGCTTATTTACATAAACAGTTATTGATACATGCATACAAAAGGGACAGCCAAAAAGTGAATGCAGATTTTTAGGGGACGTGATCATTTGAGAAAAGTCTATAATTTTTCTTTCTGAGAAATTTGTTGCTGAGGACCTGCTTAAAAATTAAGATTGTTGTTCCTGTTGTTCCTTAAATTACCTAGGAAAAGCTAATTGTGCAACAGAGGGCTCTTTGCTGTGAGTAAATGCAATAGCATGGACTGGTTGGTCAAAAGGCATCTGAGAAGCCCTTTTGTCCAGTCTGTGGGCTTTTTGGGGCGAGAGTTATCTAAATAAACAACACTTCCAAATTATCTGTAGGGAGTAGGAAATAAGCTAAAGGAGCCCATTGTCATTCTGACAGGCTCCAAAGGTGTTTGTGACAGGGTGCTCCTCTTCTCAAGCCAAAAAATTTGCACTTGGATCCTTACAAGTAATTTTGCCCCGTGAAGATTCTAAATGTTCTAAAGCTTGATCTCAGTCTTTCTAATCATTTAAGAAATGTGTGTATATATGGTTCAGATCCTATTCCTGTACCATTTTAACGACTTAAACCATTTTTTTCTTGTTACCATTGTCTAGCGTTACCTCAATAGAATAGTCCTTGCTGCTGCTTCAGCAGGGGTTAAAAATACATTAAAAATAAATTTGAAAAGTTTAAAAAGCGTTAAACCACTTTGTAGCCACACTGCACAATCCAAACCCTGTGCCAGATTTGGCAAATATTTCGAGGTATTCGTCTGACCCTCCCTGCTGAGCCAGGCAAGCCCTTCACAGTGATTAGTGGATTTTAACCTCACAACAATGAGGTGGAGGCACAAAACAGTTTAAATTACTTGCCCACATCCATGCCAGGAGCCTGTGGCAGAGCACTGAGTCACAGCAGGACAGACACATTCACTGTGCTGTGACCCAGCCATAAAAGTAATGTTTCTTGTCACAGAATTAAGGTTTTTCTTTCAATTTATACTGGGAGGGGTCAAGAAAGAAATGTTATTATTTAACACAATTGTAAAAGGGCACAGTCAGTGATCCCAAATGTTGGGTTTTTCCTTAACTCAGTAGATTTTAAATCTGTATTTATATATAGAAGTCATAACAGATATAACCCATTTTTAAAACACCCTGTATTTGCCACTGCTGTCTTTCAAGAGGGGGAAGAGGAGAAACAGACAGAATTGTTTTGTTGTCAAGAAAAATACATCTAGCATAAAATGTTAAGGTTGCCAAGAGATGACAGTATTTGGCAGCATCCTAAAATGTTTGTCATTTTAAAAGTATTTATGCTAAGGCAGAAAATAAACTATCCAACATTTTAGTCACTTTAAGTGATTAAAACAAGTCATTAGAATTTTAGTTTAAAATCCTCTTAGATAAAATTTTCCCTTACCTAACTAGCTATTTTTCCTTTTTCACAGAAGAAAAAAAAAAATCCTGTGTGCAGGTTTTTCACTCTGAAGCTTGAGTCCTAGCTCTAAGTGCTCTTGAGTGATGTAGGTAAAACAAAATGTGGGAGACTTTGAATATAGTTTTCATTTTCATTGGAAACATTTTTGATTACTATGCTGCTGAACAGAAACAACCGGGGAAAAAAGTCAGGAACATTTTAAATGCCCGCCAAAAGTGCAAGAAACTCTCTTTACAAAAAGAAATAAGTTCATTTAGATGCCTAAGGTTATATTTTAGAATTAATTTGGCAAATTTTCCTGATAGCAACTTGCCTTACTTCCATTTATTGTACTGCATTCAAGAGTATTTACAAATGCACATTTCTCATGAAGTTGGAAGTAAATTTGGATCTATTTTTTCATGTTATAAAGACATTGATGTGTTTTTTCTGACATGCCTCATGAACTCAGTCAATCACAAGTCTTTCCTAATGGAAACCACATGTCTGCCCAGAACTGTGTAATTACAATGCTAGTTTTCTTGGCACTGCCAGGAAAAGGGGCATTGTCAAACCAATTAGAGTTTATTTATTTACATACCATTTCTGGATGAGACTGTTCTTTCTTTTATGCTGATGCCGAGAAAATATATATTTCATCGAGCAGCTGTAATTTTTGCTGGATACTGTTACATTTTGCAATTACATCTCTAGTTTTCAGTTACTTTCCACGTAAGGAAACTTTCCTTACAGTGAAACAGCTGGGAACAGCATCCCAAATTTTATCAGCCCGGTTTTCATTTGTTTCAGATGATGAAGGAGATGTGAGGCCGGCTGTTTCCCTCAGCTCCACAACATTTCCACTCACTTCCACCGCACTATGAGCTTTTCCTCGTACAAGACATCTTGTTTGTACATCTATCCTCCTGGAATATCACCTTTTCCACACCTCTGTAAACTGGTACCTGCAGCTGGCCCTGCAGAAGCAGCACAGAGTGCCTCAGGAGAGAGAAGGAGCAAGGTCCTGAAGGTGATCTGCAGGGCTGCTCCGAGGCAGATCCCTCTGGACAGCAGGAAAAAGAAAGTTATGCGTCTCAGGAAAGCCAAATACCACACGGATTTGCACTGGGCTGAATCATGTGTGCTGCTGCTGGGAGGTCACGGGCAGCCGGAGGAGGCTGTGCGGTGGGAAATGCATTCCAGGGACACCCAGGAACGGCCAGAGCTGGTGCAGCACGTCTGCCACGGAGCACCCTGCACAGCACAGCCTTCACCAGCACCACTCCCTGCTTCAGACTATCGCCCGGGCCGCTGGAGGCTGCCATGAGAACTGAGAGCTTTTCTGGTGGGGTTTGTCCCCAGGAGTGCAACACAGGGGCTGAAGGCTGCCTAAGGATTCCTTAGCAACAAAAACAGGAGTAAAGGGACGAGTTGAAGCTGCAAGTTTAATGGACGTCCTTCTCTCCGTGTTGCTCCCATCTGTCTGAGCTGGTTCCTGCGATTCCCAGACCGGCACCTTCCACCCTCCCTGTCCCTGCACTGCCCGAGCACGCGGCCATCACAAATGTCCCCAGCCCTGAACCCCACCCCGGAGAGCTGTGACACCTCCTTGTTCCTGGGGTGGCAGGGACCAGCAGGGACCTGCCCAGGACCCTGGAGCAGAGGAGGGGGGATAGCCCGACCCTCAAGACCAAGACAAGGTTGTGCCCAGGCTGTTTTTCGGGGCTCACCACTGGAACCAGCGTTGGGAGGCTCTTCCTAACACATAACCAGCCCTTTCTGTTTACACACCAATCTGCTGTGCTCCATAATCCTAAACAGCAACTCAGGATGATCCTCTCCTGTGGCAGAGGAGATCAGAGCGTGCACCTGAGACCCACAGGATTTAGTTACAGAGACAGGTGGGGCTAAAACCCTCCCATCTGGACCATGCCAGTCCTGCCGGGATTCTCTCTGGCCTCGAGGTTCTGTTATGCCCTTCCACTGAAAAAGCAGAGGAAGGGAAAAAGCTATAAAAATCTCCTATTTAAAGCTCCTGAAGCTTCAGAGCCTACTATGAAATCCCTTGTATGGGATTCTTTTTCTTTTTTTTTTAATTTGTTTTTGATTGCTGCTCCAACCTTTCATGACTTCCTCATCTTCGGAAAGTTCCAAAGCATTAAAAGGAAACATTTAAGTTCTAACGCCCTCCGACATTATTTTTCAGTGTAATCATTTTTCCCCATTTTCCTCCTCTTTCTCTGTGCTGAGTGAGGGTGGGAAAGAGACAATTAAGGGAAACTCAGAACTCTCAGATGTTTCAAATACGAAAAAAGTTTAATAAAAGTTTTCCCACACATCAGCAGAGAAGTAGGGAAAACTGTTTTCTTATTAAATTCTTAAAGCAGAAATGACCAAAACATTCCTGGGGTTTGTGTTCACCATTCCCTCCCCCATTTTTTGAGCCAGAAGTCCCAGCTTTATCTTGCTTTCATACTTGTGTGCATCTCTGGGAGAGTCAGAGCCCTGCCCTGTTGATCTTACAGTTTAGAGCGACCAGACAAATGCAGAGTGAGGGCTGCAATGGTGGCTCAGGGAGGGGAAATGACTTGCCCGAGGTCGTGCACTGGGGCAGTGACTCAAGTGGTTTCCAACAACACATTTGTTCCTGAAAAGGCTTTAAAGAAACGATTCACTGCCCTGCACTGCTGCTGCTGGGGGGAATAACACGGTCCTGAGAGCGCAGAGGAGTTACAGGGTGCTGTGTCAGGCCAAGGGTTTCAGCAAAAGCTGGCCTTGGTTCAACTGGGAAAGGAGGAGAGGGGGAATGGATACACGTGTTTCAAACTACAGATCCTGAGTAAAAGAGGGAGACGCCTCAAAAAGCATTTAGGTGGCTATTTCAGGGGTGATGGATGCAACACACATCTCCCAGAAAGAAATGAGGATGGAGAAGAATTGACAGGTTGGACAAAATACTCTTTTTGGTCTATATCAGGACTTTTACTTCCACTGAGGTCCAGATCCTGTGGCATGTATCCACACAGCTTTGGGCACTCACAGCCCTCCATCCTCCAGCAGCTGCGTGGCCCCTCACCCTCCTCACGCAGCCCAGCAGGGCAGAGAACTGCGTGGTACCAGCAGCCCAGGAGAGGAAACCTGGCAGCTTCTCCTTGCTGCAAGCAAATGGCCCAGGAGGAAAAGAAAGGCAAGAAAAAGGAACCCAGGAAGGGTTTGCTGCTTCACAGAGCAGGGGACTCCAGGGTGGGGCTGGATTATAATCTGTGTTATGTTTTTATCTCTGCTCTGTTCTCAAGGTGCTGCAGCCCTTGGCTGAGCTGTCTCTTGTCTGCTGCAGCAAGGTTCATCATCACTTCACCAGGAAAAACTCCGCCACCTTGTAAAGCAAACCCAAGAAAATGACGCAGTGGTGACTGGATTTCAATGCTAATTTCAAATTATAAAGCACAGGAGCCACTTTCTACACACAATTTCTGATTCTGCTTTCTATTCCTGTCGAGCTGCAGCCAGAGTTTTGCCAGTGAAAAGTGCTATAAACAGCCCTGGCCTCGCTGAAAAAAGCAATATGCCGTCAGTCTGACATCTACCTCGCTTTTCCGCTCATTGTCAGCACTTTGATTGATGGTGTTGTTCATTAATGTGGGACGATTGTCAGCTTTTCCTGAATAAATATAAAAAGAAACAAAGAAATCCCCACCCTTTTCAAGCCAGAGTGAATTATTTCCTCTTTTCCTTTGCTGAATTCAGGCATGTAACAGTACACTGCCCTCAAAACATACCGGAGCTTTAACCACAAAGTAGGAAATTGGACTTTGGATTGAGGAACCAAAACTTTACTTAAGTAGTAGGTACAGTAATTAAATTTTACTATTATTTATTTTCCAAAAGGGGAAAAAAAACCCAACAGTATGCCCTAAAGGCTTCTGCTTTAACACACTACTTCAATTTTGCACAAAAAGCTAAAAGAAATCTATTTGGTGAAGACTAAAATGACATCTGAAAAGCAGAGGCAATCACAAGCACGGCAAAAGATAGGCAGAGATTCAATTTAGTACAAGGCTGCATCTTAATTCACACCGGGGAGAAAGGGGGAAAGAGTTGTGAAAATTCACATACACTGAAGTATTTAAAAGAAGGGTAAGTTTTGTTGGGCCCTCAGTACCCCCAAAACACTCCCCACGATGCCTGAGCAGCAATATTTGAGGCTTGGACGACACCTCACTGTCTTTGCTGCATCCCCACACATCAACAAGATGCCATAAAACTCATCCTAAACTCTTTAACATTTTCCACCTTCTCTGCTCATTTTATCCCTGTGAGTCCTCCTTGTGCAGGCACCCTTGGCTTTCTGCTTGATGGAGTCTTCCTAATCAGGTCATTGCTCAACATCTTTTTCAAATTGTACATTGCATCAGCGTGGACAAAACACAACAACAACAACATCAATGATTACAAAATCCTAACTGGGTGTGGGGGGGAAAAAGGGGGAGATTAATTCAACGGGTGACCAATGATTAATTCAGCAAATTATGCTTCGGCATGGATTTGCTTTAGAAGCAACACGCTAACAATAATAATATTCTCCACAAGTGCTACATTTGTAGAGTTGAATGGCAAATTATTTTGAATACCTCTGTAAAGAACAGGAAACTGAGAACTGTGGAAAAACTGGCATTACGCCACCGATTGAAGATTCAATCTGACTGTAATAGAAGGTGATTATTGGGGACTAGCAGGCAGATGATGGATGATTTCCTCCTAAAATGACAGCTCTGCTGTGTATCAGCAATCCTCATACAGCACAAATGTACAGGTCGGCTTTTGTGGCTTTTTAATTCTTACCATTGTGGGAAATGGATTTCAAACCTGTGGCGAGCTATTTCAGGCTGGCAGGGCACATATGGATTGTTCCTCTCTTTCTCTTTTTCCCCCCTCTTTTTTTTTTTGCCTTTCCCTTTTTGCAAACCTAAGGGAAGATGCTCACTGAAGTTCCCCGGCCATTTACCTCAGACAGCCAGGGAACAAAGAGCAGAATTGTGCAGTCCTGGCTCCAGGAAGATCCCTGCTCCAGGGGTGGGAGCCCACCTGGGAGAGCAGGAGCTCCAGAGCCTCCCAGCAGCTTCACCACTGCCCCCATCCTGGGGTACCCTGAAAATTAAAATAACCTTCAAGTATATAATGCCTTGTTTATCTTTTGCCCTCACCTCTCCAGGGAAAAACGCACACTCAAATTATCACTGGGCTAGAATCCAATACCCTGCAGTGTTTTGTTTCAAAAATACTCATTTAGGGTTTCCTAGAGAGTGTGAGCAGCCCACCAGCACAACCAGGGGCCAGTACGGCTGCGACACCAACACACCTTCCATGCTTCCCTGCAGGAAGAAGGCAGCCCCAAAACTCCTACAAGGTTAGAACGAAAATGATTTTAGGTTCCTTGCATGAAGCTATAAGCTCTGTGCAACCATTTGTTTTAAAAGACAAGCTGATCAATAACCCCATCTTTTATTGCTGTGCCCCTCCGTGTACTCCGTTAATGATCACGCAGCACTTTCAGTGCATCATGAGATCATGGAGAGCAGTTATAGGAAAGGCTGTCTTGGAGGAGGAAAAAGTGCCATCCAACAAAACCCAGGCCTTCCACTCCATGTCAGGGTGGGCTGGTGTCTGACGACGCCCTGGCTCCCTGCTCCTCACTGTAAATGAGGAGGGACACATGTTCTGGTGTCTGTCAAGACCCAGTCCTGACACTCTGCCAGTCCTGCACAAAAGCACGAGGTAATCCACACGAGCAGTAAATTTATCAATCAAATCCTGTAAGTGTCCCTCGCTGATAACACACCAGCCCTTTCTCCAATTTAACAACAAAGAGTGATCCAGCTCGCTGAGACGTCACGGGCTTGTTCCACCCCTGAAAACAGCCCTGTCAATATTGCAGAATCCACTTGCCAGTCTCTGTCTGCAGTCACTCAGAGCTGGACTGTGTTCACTCACTGGCTTTTAAAAATGGTGGGGGATTCTACACCAAACACCAAGGAAGAAAAGCAGCTACATGCCGGTAGTTAATACTGAGCCTTTTTTTCTAGTAATTAAAAAAATAATCACATTTTGGCCTTTATTTATATCTCAGCAATGGGCAGGTAATTAATTCTTAATTTTATATTTCTGTGCAATCTGCATCATTTTTTTTCATTATAAATGCAATTAGGGGTGATGGAATTAAGTTGGTCAAAGACGCTGCGCAAGAACTGTGAATTAAAAATTATGCATTTTTGGTTCTCTTGTATCACAGGTTGCAGTCATCAACTTCTGCAGGAAAACAAAGAATATGTTCTGCTGCTGTTTGGAACGTTGCCTTCTTGCACAAAATGATATCCCAGTAGAGTAGTAGCTGGTGTTTATAGTAAAGTAGAGCAAACCATTATCAGTATGCGATGTCAATTTAAATTTTACTGGAACAGAAACCTTTTGACCCCTTCCAAACTTGATCCATTACTAGGTTTATACATGAAAGCTTAGGAGAGAATTAAATTAGAAGGAACATGGCAAGAGAACTGTATTTGCATCTATTGCACTTAAGACTGGAGATTAGTTGACCTTTGGAAAAGGGGATTAAAGCAGTTTCACCATCAAGAGAAGACAATCTGTGTTCTTAAGGCAATCAGATTGGGAAGGGTAACAACCTCTGAAAGATGAATTGAACTGAGGAAGAATCCATGCTAATTTCCATGGTTTACACTTACAAATGAATTTTGCAGTGATTTCTGCAAAAGGAACTGTGCACTATTTGAATTATTCCACGAGTCCTTCAGTGCTGGCATGTAAATGTGGAAACTGTGTCCATTTTTACAATCTAATTTTACAATAGATTAACCTCAGAAAGGGTATCAGTAGGCAGTAAAGATTCTGCATGGTGCATACACCTGGAACAGCAAAATGCAGCCACAAGGAAGTTTCCCTCTTTTTCCACAGAGAAAAATGTCAAGAACAATAATCACCAAATCCCAGCATCATAGAAGTTCCTGCTCCAAGATAATCCAAAACCAGGGAACAAATAACCCCAGGCTGGAAGAGGGCCTAATATGGGGCATTAAATGAGGCTTTATCACATAGATTTCAAGCATATCTTGAAAAATATATGAAGCTGTACACATTTGCTGACATTGTGGTCCTCAGTGAGTGATAGAGCAGAACTAAAAAATGAAAAGAAAAAGGTGAAATGATGTTCTCTATTAAGATTCATTAGCACTGTGGTTATACAGAGGGAAAGTCTGTTCTTTCCCCAGGTCAGGAAAATACCTGTTAGCTTTATTATCTGTGCCATGAGATTTCACACGAGAGCTCATCAATTAAAGCATAATCACATTCTCATTGAAAATTAATGACGAAAAAAAATTATCCAAGTTGGGCTCTTCCTTACTTTTTAATAACCAGGAAAAAGGAGCAGCAAATGCAGATTTCTCACAGCCTTTGTGTATCTCTGCAAAGTTACATCTCTTCAGACCCTGGTGCTGTGGAGAAACGTCTGCACAAGGCACAGCATGGATACTGTTTTTATCAAGTGTATTTTCATTTTGGAGTGTAACAGGCTCTGAAATTATTAGGTGTCAATACAGTTTCCAGGTAATCATGAAACCCAAGCAAAGAGGCCACTAAACACAATCCCATCAATGCCACAAAGTGACGTTGGACTCATCATCTCAGAAACCAGCAGTGAGCAGGGGTTTGTTCTGCAAGACACACGCAGATCTCTCGGGAATCCTTCTAAAATAAAATATCCCCATTTTCAGACAGAAGCACAGACACACAGCCAAACATGCTTAGGAAGCCATTTCCCAGCACAAACCTATTCGTCAGCAGGCTCTTAAGAAATGTGACAGAACTTCCCATGCTGAGTATTTATAATTTAAAGTGGCATTTTGCATTTTCTTACAAACAGATTCCACGGATCCATGCTTATAGTTACAGCACCTCAAAAATAACATCAATAATCTGGATGAAAATACAATTTGCAACTTTGCATCGTGGAAAACATGCATTCTGTCTGTGAAATTTGGGGAGCTTTGTCCGAGGAAGAGAGCAGAATGTATTAGGGCTATCCATCTTCTGCACATCTCAAAGCAAGATATGGGTCAGAAAAGCATTTGTTAAATGTGTTTTTCCTCCTGAATGACCAAATGGCCATTGCATGGGTACCCAAGGGAGTACCTAGAGGAAAAAAAAAAAGCAAAAGGAGCATAAAAGGAAACATTCATACCTTTTGGAGGAAAATACACTTCAATGAGGAAAACAAAAAAAAATATCTCAGTTTTAGCAAAAAAAAAAAAAAAGAAGTTTTTTCATTAAGTAAGGATGCTGGGGACATCCTAACTTAGAATGTAACATTTCTGCAATCTGAACACAGTTGGGAATCAAGTATTTCATGTTGGTTTAAACTTTTAACCACAGCAGTCCTGGTTTATAAGGAGAAAACTGGCTGAGGCACAAGTCATTGCCTGTGCAAAGGGCAGGAGGACAGAGATGGGGACCTGGCCAGGAGACACAACTTCTTTGGAAAGCAGCTGGAGTTGTCTCGCTCCAGGAGATCACCCTGGATGGAGGCACAAATGCAAGGACAGGTTTCCAAGTGCTCAGGCATGACAGCTTCCTCAAGCCTTCAGCAATTCTCAATACTTTCAGTTCTTCCCCTTTTCAGAAAAACTTGGCATCCAAAGTGCTGAGTTTTTCTCAGGAAAACCAGGGGGCATTCACCTGAAGCCTAGCAGAAAAACTAGAGCAGAAATTAGCTGACAACTCCAGAGTGACAAGTCCATCTCGTGTCTCATCCCTTGTCCCCTCCCAGCAAAGATTCGCTCATATAAACATTCCACTGTGAGGGCATAAGAATCAGATTTAAAGAAAAATCAAATTCTGTAAAGCACAAACCACTCCAGAATCATCACTTTATCTATTAAAATGGCTCCCATCTTTTAAAATTGAAATTATACAGTGCCCCTAACTTCACTCCCAAAAAATTTTAATAGAAAACAGTTAAGAGAAAAATGATAGGGAAAGATATTATTTCAGAAACCTAAGAAGTGATGGCTTTCTCAGTCTATTTATTAAATTGTTCTTCGAATGCTCAGAGAATTCACAAAAAGGCACTCAGTCCTACTTTGCAGTACTGGCCCCTACATAAGTTTTACAGCAGCTGCAATCATACGATGAGTCCAGCTCCAGGCCAAATGAACAAATAAATAAAATAAAGATGCACCCCTAGGCTGTGTCTGACTTTTCCCACATAACTATCTCCAGGATGCCACCTCTAAAGAACCTCAACGTTTCTTTTATATTCACCTGCAGAAAGCCCCTTCCTCTCCCATGCATTAAAGATTCAGCCTGCTCACAGGGACACACACGAGGGGTCACACACACACACAGACACTATTTTATCAGTTACTGATTTACAGCTTGGGAGCACAATGGGCTGAGGCTGACACTTCAAAGGACCTGGGCACCTCACCCCTTCAGCCTCCTCAGAAAATCACAGCCATGTCCCTAACAATAACAACACACACTTGCTCAGGACCCAAACCCAGTTATTACACTTAGAAAACAGGCTGGGGAAACCAATTAAAAGCCCAGTTCAGCATCCAGGTAGAGCAGCAGCAGCAAACCGAGGCTCTGTAGGTAGGTTTGCATGTCAGCTGCTTCCCATGGGAAAAAATTATGAATTTTAAGCACTGCCAACTGCCCCTTGTTTGTGGCTGATGGGTCTCAGCTGAGGGACCGGGAGCTGGTGCAGTGACTATTTGCAGTCCTCGCACAGAGATGCTCCAGCAGGGATCTCCAGTGGCTGCTGCGCTGGGGCTGGGGAGCTCTGCTGGTGCTGAACCGCCCACACACCTTGTCTGAGCCTGTCCCAGCCCCTCCCTGTGCTGCAGCACAGACTCAGATAAAGCAAGGCTGATAAAAGGAAACGCTGAGAAGGTCCCTGTCTGAGGATGGGCAGACAGATGGATGCTGAAAACAAAGCTTTTGTGATCCGGATTCCTCACACCAAGAGGAGCGGGCAACAATCAGAGTGGCTAAACATGAGCTAAAGGGGGACAGTAATCCAGTTTGTATCGCAAGAAAGCCATGCCAACTTTCAAATCTGTTTTGCCTCTCTGGCAGCTTATTAATTAAATGCCCTAAATACCAACAAAATCCCTTTTTCCAATATTAATTTGAGACCACCTGGAAGAGAAGAGCCACTGCTCCCACGAGCAAAATGCTCTGGCTGTGTCCCTTTCCCTGTCGCTCGGGGTGTGACCCCAGGGCTGGCACCCCTGCACCACTTCCAGCATCCCGAGCCCAGCCCCGGCAGCTGCTGCCGCAGCCCTGCTCCCTCCCCCTGCATCCCTGCAAATCTCTGCCAGAGATCCCTAAGGCTGTGGTTTGAGGCTAAGCACCTTGGAGATCACTTTCACTCCCAATCTGTCAGCCCATCATTCGGGATCAGCTGTGGCCCTCTTGTTAATTGTTCCCAGCTCCGAGCAAGCCGGGATGGGAAACAGGCCACGGTTGATACATGACTCCAGGCTCTGGAATGCTCTTTTACCATCAGCCCTGCAGAGACCGAGTTTGTTGGGTTTAAGTCTCAGCTATTTGCCTAAGCCAAATTTTTGGGGAGAGACAGAGGTTTGACTGTTGTGTTTTACCCGCAGATGGGTAAAGAGCTGTCAAAAGTTGTGCTTGTTGTTTTAAATATTGGTGTACGGGAGTGTATTGGGCACATTTACATTAATTTCTGATTAAAAAGGGGGAAAAAGGATTTAGTGTTTCTAAAAGGACAACATGTCTGGACCCACAAGGTAAACTTTCTATGAAAGAACATTCAGCATCTGAATTTAAACCTTTGCATATTATTTCACTGTATATCTGTTGGCCATGAAACTTCAGATAACCAACATTAACATATACAGGCTGTTTATTCCAAAAGAATAGATTATTCACACAGAATCAGCAAAACCCTCAAAGAACTATTTTTCTGCTTGGTTTTTTATCCCAGCAACATTTAAAAAGAAAAAAAAAAAAAAGGAACTTTCATAAGCAAAAGCATGTTTTAATGTATGAAAAATGAGACTTTTGGATTAAAAGTGGAATTCCACACAGCATTCAAGATTGCGTTATCAGTTTTGTGGCACTCTATTAATCTGTTACAATAAAATATGGAGGTTTTTTTAAAGGGAAATTGTCTTTCAAGAAAGGAAAAGCAAAAGGTCCAACCTTGATGGTAAAGCTTGTGCTTACTGAAAGTAACAGGAAGATTTGTGTCATCTGGCCATCTAATTGAAGAAAGATGCTGAACACAGTGCAGAACTGAGTATAATAAACATGATTTCTTTTCTAACTGAGTGTGGAAATGTTTTACAGATTTTTTTCCTCCTTTCTGTAGGTGTGTGTATGCCTGTGCGGACACATTTTTCCATTTTTTTTATAAATATTATTTAGTACTTATATAAAGCTGTCAAAAAGCACTAACAAACCAGCAGGATTCAATTAGCCCGAGCTTTTTAGAAAACGGCCTGGGCTCACTGAACGCTCCAGCTCCATCCCAGCGAATTTTCCCAGCGCATAATTTTCACCCCGCGCTCGAGACAGAACACGGCTTTATAAAAGAAAACCTTAAATATTAATGCGTGTTTTGCTAAGGAAGTGGAAGTCGAATCAACTTCCTGATACCCCGAGTATCTGATTTCTCAAACGGTGCGGGGCCGATGGCGCAGCCCCTCCAGATGTGGGGTGAAGCGCGGCAGCGGAAGGCAGGGTTTGCAGCCCACTGCTGGGTCGGACGCAGAGCTCCGAGGACTGCATCCTCTGAGAGTATATTTTTGTTAGCTACCTGCCCGGAAACCCTCCGCTGCTCGATTTGTTTTGTGATCCTGCGAGGGCCTTCCCGGTGCCGATGACAGCCATGAGTTCAAGGGCTTGTTTGCTTGGGTGGGGTTGGGGACCAGCAAATGGCTCGGTGTTTCGTTTATCCTCGGCAGGAGCGGGATGGGGGCCTCGTCCTGGAGGATGGAGTCTATTTTGAGAGGTTCATGCTGCTGTTGTTCACCGCATACCGAAAAACAATGACTTTTTGTTACCGATCCCGCCTTCTTTTATTGCTTTGTTTATTGACATTTGCAGTGTGGGACTTTTTAGGAGCATTTCCTCATATGAGGAGCAAATGTCACAAATACCAAAAAATTTGAGTGAGGGAGAGAGAGAAATCCCAAGAGGATTACTGATTTCATTACCTCCATTTTGGCAAAGAAATTGGAAAGCAAAACTTCTGTGTTTTACTTCATTTTGTCTCCTGCCCTCCTTCTACAAATAAGTATTGGGTGAGAAACAGAAAAAAAAAAAATGCAACAATGTTTGCTTAATCCATCCCAAAAAAAACCAAAACCATTTTTAGGACTTGGAGAGCAGAAGAGGTGATGTCCATAAAAAGAAAACAACAAAATAAGAACTGTCCATTTGCCCCTTCTCCCAGTTTGGAGCCGAAATGCCGGCCCTGCTACAGTGAACAGCTTGTCTGCTCCAGAGATAATTACCAGTGCAGCAACATCCTGGCAAAGTGGCCCATGTGTCGGGCTGAGGACGGGTGCACACTGTCCTCCTTGACTTTTCACTGAACTGTGCCTTCAATTTCATGTTTTAACTCTTTTTGTGTTTACATTCAGCATTACCACATTTCACGCACGTTGCTCACGGAGGGCTGAGTCCCACTTCTGCAAATATTTTCTCCTACCTCAGTTATACAGAAGTTACTGAGCTTTTATTTATATAAACAAATATATGTATTTTTACTTTTTGCTGGTATTGAGGTGTTAAAATGTGTCATTGTCTACCTCAGCATTTCTGATGGCCTTATTGTGATTCCTATGCAGTGACACTTAATTGGGAGCTCATTACAAGGGATCAAATTATTCTCCCCATTTTAGCCCACTCCTCAAGCCCCAAGAAGCTGGGCCAGCTGCCTCAGCAGATGCTCAGCCACCCCTCAGAGTGATCAGCACCACACTTTGGGGTGCACATCATCTATCCAGATACTGCCTTCTCTACCAGACAAATGCCAAGCAGCAGCAAAAGCTGCTGCAAGAAGAATATGGGGCAAAAACATATGAGGTAAAAATATATGGGGCAAAAATTTACCCAGCTCACACCCAGTTTTGTTCAGCCCTGTGGAACGTTCAGCAGAAACCCACTCCCCACATCATTTAACTTTGCAAGATCTGGTCCTCTGTGTGAGCAGCTCTCTGCCCATCTCACTTCCACAGGCACAGCTCTTTGGTTTGGCAGGAAAGACAGTAATCAGCATAAAAATGTGCTCCATATTCATAGGCCTCACTCTGTAAATGCTTAAGAGAGAATTCCTCCTCTGGTTTCCAGAACTCCAGAAGAGAAATAGCGACTGCTCATTCAATAATACAGGTTGGATTTTGTCAGGTTGCAATCTCCAAGAACAACACGGTTCCAGCCGGTTAAAAGTCAATACATGAAATGACACAGCAGTACATGGCATGACAACAGAATCCAATTTAACACAATGTAACATATCAGGAAAGTAATTTTTTCCCTTTTCAGATTGGCTGTCTGCTGGCATTTCGAGTATCAAATAGCCAACAAAAATGTTTTCTGACCTGGGAGCTGTTCCATTAGCATTGTCTGCGGCGCTCCGATAGCTGCTGGCCATGGCATTCCCACTCTGGACTCTGTGGGCAAGCACTCCCTGCTCACTTCACTTTCAATTTCCAAAGCCCTTTCCAAACTTTTGTTCCTTTCATTGCAACACATAAAGTAAATCTGTTTAGCATTTTATTTATATGGTTTAAAGGGACTGGATTTGAACAAGCTGTTCCTATTCTCAGCTAATAAACCAATTTAAACCGTGGTGAGTGCTGTCCAGAACACATGCACCTACGGAAGTCACTGATTAACAAGATAACATATGAACAAGCCACATTTTTGAGATTTTTATTCAAGTGCCTTCCTAAAACTATTTAGCATCCTGCACGTGGAAAAACACGTATTAACACGGAACTACAGATGAAGGAAAACAGGATATTTTTGCTTATCGCTAAAACACTGCAGTAAAATTCATGCAGTGCAATAGATAATCCACTGGACCACCAAAGCAAAAAGGCTTTTGCTCAGTTATTAAAACCACAGATCAAATAAGGACAAGAAGAATTGAATTTTCAGAGTGTCTCCAAACACATATCCATAGTGAGCAGGGAAATCTGTACACAGAGACACGGCCTGATCTTTGCAGCCTGTTCCTCAGCTCAGCCCTCACCACCTAACTCAAACAGGGCATTTACTACAGGAAAAGCTGAGAGAAGGGCACTGTGTGTATGCTGGAAGAATTTGGAGTATTTCCTGGACTACTGCACACAACATGGGAAAGGTGCATTGATTGGCACAACATTTCAAACAAGACTGGAGAAAGGAAAGCAGACAGGACTAAACACGTGGCTTCTCAGTGTCATTTTGTGCTCCACCTCATCTGTGGGGCCTCATTGGACTCACCTCTGTCAGGAGTGAGGAAGAAAAAAATCTGAGCAATATTCTTAGCCCTGCATAACAACTTAGTGACAAGCTTGCATTCCTTTGACCAAAATCATTATAGTTCTACTGCTCAAAAAATGCACTTTATTAAAAACTCATTAGGCCCCATTCATTTGTATTTACCTAATTCTCCTACAAAAGCATTAATCTTTGCACAATTCCTCCAAGCACTTACCAGACGAATATTTAAAACAAGAGATGTCCTGTGACCATAAATGTCACGTTTATTTGTGTTATATAACTAATTAATATCTCAGACTTCCTGCTTGTATCTGGATAACAGTACTGTAAATATAAATGAAAAATAAGTAATAATTTATGAAATCCAATTTGCATTTTCAAATATAAAATGTGCAAAATCCAACTAATTAGCAAGAGTGAAGGCCAAGGTGTTTCTATAGCAACTATAAAAATGCTTTAAAAATGTTTTATATCAGGCTCATTAATGTCTGTATTCCTGCCTTGCTTTGTGGGTATTCCCTCTGACACAGATTCTGCTTTGCTGTTCAGTTCTGATCACTGAGTATCATTTACCATGTCTGGCAGAACTCTGGTACTACTTTATGCTGACACTTTTGTCACAGGCTTAGAAAAATATTTGGTGTCCCGTACAAAAACTTAGAATAATAATTAGAACGAGATCCAATGGCACAGGAAAAATAACCCAACCAACTGCCAAAGAACAGAAGACAATGAGAAACAACCCCTCTTTCTCCTTTCTTCCAATTCACTCTTCTAATTCTGACCTGCTGCATGTTGTAGATGGACAGACAGCAAAGTTTCTGGCAGCCCCCCGGCTGGTGCCAGAGCTATTCCTGGCTCAGCACACAGCATCTCCCGGCTCAAGGGCCATGCTGAGGAATTCTGATTTTCCCTTCCTAACCAACCCCCCTCCCATGCAACTTTTCTTGCTTAGTAAATTGAAATTGAGACTCTCATTTCCATCTGCAGCACAAGGAGCTCCCGGCAGATTGATTTCTGCACCAGAGCCAACCATGAGGCCTAAAAGGTGTTGAGATCTGCTGTGCCCCACAGCCTTGCTCAGCTGGCACCTGCTGGCCTGAGAGAGGTAGAAAAGTGATAAATGTCCTCACAAAGCTGGGACAGCGCGCATTGCAGCAAGTCTTCCTGCATTGCTTTAATTACTGAAAATTATTTGATACCTAGAAACCCATCACTTCCATACTGGTTATTTGAATGCAATCTATACTGAAAGGCAAAAAGTGAGGGGCCACCAAATGACATTTCTTTCCAAGGTGGCTCTAATCAAGTGCTAATTCCCAGCCCCTGTGCCAACTATTTATGAAAAAGTCCACAACATTAAGTCTAAATTATCACAATTGAGATATTCTTTAAGTACTGCAGTGTTAACAAAAAAAAAACATGCACAGTGGCTGCTCACAGTTGGGGCATTAATTCCTAATGCCACGTGTGTGATTCCTATGCCTCACACCATTAGGCTGCATTGTAATTTTAAGTGACCTTACAGGGCTTTTCAACCATGGATGCTGGGAAAGGCCTAGTCCACTCCTGTTACTGCTGCTAGTTGTAAACTATTTGTCTTTTATACAATGGGGGCATTAAAATCAGTCTCTTTAGTTAACTTCCAAGGCAGCCCATCCTGAGGGTGCTCACCAGAGCACCACTAGAAAGGGCCTCTCCCTCAGCTGTGTGTCAGCTGGGTACAGCACAAGGCAGATATTGCCATGCTGAAAGGTTCTGATCTGTGTATTACACTGACAACCAAGTTTTTCTCCTCAAAAGCCTGCTCACAGAAATCTCCTCAAAGGCTCTATTTTGATAGCTCTGGCTGGGGCTGTCACGCTGCTCAATTAAAGGCGGCAAAAGCAGCGGCAGAAGAAGCTGCAGCGCCCGGCTCCGCTCCCAGCTCCCAGCCCTGCCCGCAGGATGAGCTCTGAGTGACCAGCTGCTCTCCCAAATTTGACACCAGGCATACGGAGGGGAGTCGGGCCCGGGGGTGAGGAGCTGGGGCAAGCTCCAGTGAGCAATCAATCAGGAGCAGCAGCGCGGCCTGCGCGCCATGGCCGCTCCCAACGCCGCTCCCGAGGACTCCGCGTGCAACAAAACTCGTGGGGAACCAACTCGAGGGAAACTCTTTAGGATATATGGGGAGGATTAGCTGTAAAACACTAATTAAGAATGGGCTGCTGAATGAGAGGGAAGCTACAAGGCTTTCTGCTTTATTTCCCCATCTAAAAGCATTGCTTCTCTCAGTTAATGAAAAGAGAAGTTGACCAAATGGATTTGAGTTTTTCCCTTTGCATCTTTTTATTATTATTATTTTTACTTAGCTTGTTTTGTAAGCATAGGTCGTTAAAGAAGAAACACATCCAGAAAAACATCTCAAAGCGAAGGCTCATTTCATTTTTCAAGCACAAATAAAGTGTCACTTTGAGAGGAAATCCAGTTACTCTGAAACATTTGTTGCTTTACTTCAGCACATGTGAAATGAATACAGAGCCCAACACTTCCCTTAGCTTCTGTAATTTCCCAGCAGCTCAATGCTCAGAGACAGCACGATGTAAAAATACGTATATTGTTTAATTTATTGCATTACGTTTCCATTTTTCCCATGAAAACAAACAAACAAAAGAAAAAAAAATCCAGCAGCTGGTTCCAATACCGCCCACTTTGCTCAAATTTATAGTGAAAACTAGCAGCATCATTAAAAACAAACATGTTGCTCCTCTCCAAGTATCCTATAGAGCAGCTCCCAGAGAGATGTGTAATTTCTGTAAGAGGTCCAGGAGGCTCCGGCCAGCTTGGAGCACAGAGCTCAACCTCCAGCTATGTTTTCCAGGACAGAAATAACTAGAATTTTATTCGTCTAAATAGTTTTCTGGAAAAGAATGTTTTGGATAGAAAAGAACAATCTTAACAGAAAATTTTCCATTTGCTGAAATGTTCCAATTTTCTGGTGAAAATTAACAATGAGTTCTGTAATTGGGTTTGGAAGCCTGTGTGAGCTGAAGGCTGCCCTCCACCACAGCTCCCTGCTCTGCCTTCCTTCCCTTCCCACCCTGAGGAGGGGAGGAATGGAGGATGAGAGGACAGATGGAAGAGCGAGAAAAGGGGAGCAGATAAAAACAAACATATTTTTTGTTTTCACTTCCCTCCTCCAAACTGATAAATGATGTAAACGGTTTCCAGCACTCTTTCAGCTGAGCAATTAATCAGATGTCTCGGAATGAGGGAGATCCTCGGGCTGCTTTGTGGAGGAAATTAACACAATCTTTTCCTTTCCTCTCCTTCCCACTGAACCAATCTCCCTGGGCAAAAGGAAGGAGGTGGCTTTATGAAGTGTTTTGGGATGGGGACAATATTCTCCTACAGCAGCAAAAACACCCATCATTCTGCAAGACCCCTACACCTGGCAGGGAGACGGCCACAGGTGGGGACAACCTGGGCTCTCTGCAGCCTCGTGGTCTCAGCAAACAGCAGATGAGATCCAGCACTGCCTGCTGCTGGCACACCCCACAGCCTAAAAGCCATGTCAGGACTCATTACATCTTTTCCTCGTGTTTCTCAACCTGATATCAGCCTGCTGGTGGTCTGCAAGCGATTGCAAGAGAACGGGCAGGGGGATTTTAGAAATTATTTGTGTACTTTTGAAGGCACGTTGATGAGCAAAGAGAAAGGGGAAAGGCAAAAGCAAAAACAAATGTTCAAAGTTTAGCTTGGTTGGTACTTGGCTATAAATAAAAAATATTTGGCAACAATTCATAGGATAGTCCTTTGCACTAATATTTTTCCCTCATAACACAGGTGGAGCTACAACTGAAAAGGCTGAGGTAAAATACTTAGAAAGACAAAAATTTGCTCTCAAGCTCCTTTTTGGTTATAAACAAAAAAGCCAAATCCAAGAACCACACCAACAGAAGGTGTAACTTACTGACTGCATTTGCAATAAAATGCTGGATAATCCCAAGAGCAGCTCGTGAGACTTGCCAGCAATTTTAATAAAATCAAAATGCCCACTGAGAGCACAGCTAAGCACTTTTTGCAGTCCAGTAGCTCTCACCTGCAAATGCTGCTTCAGCCTTAACTTTAGACAAGGCAATACTCATCTCCTTGGAATAAAGGAGCTCACAGAAACTGCCTGAAGATGAAGGACAGTGTGCATGTAAGGAGCTGCAAAACTCAAGCCTGATATATAAAGCAGATAAAATACTCCAAACAAAGAAAAAAGTTTTAAAACTCCTTCCTTAATGATGTCCCAGCAGGCTAAAATTAAGACAAATGCCAGAAACGCCTAGAAATAATAAAATGCCATAAGAGCTTCAAGTTTTATCATTTCCTACTTTCTTCAGATACGAATTACTTTGGAATTCAGGTACAAGAAAGCACCAAAGTTCAAATCAGCTCAGAGGAAAATATCAAAACATGGCTCATATCTAAACTCAGGTGCTTTGCTCCTGTTCCTGCGATTCTCTCATTTAATTACTTACTCCATGTATGCATTTATTCACTCATTTGCATCCCTCCATTTATATTTAGAACATTTAGCAGACTCAACTACATTTTTTTTTCCAAATATCTGTGGGAAATAGGGGATTCAGTCCTGCCCTGCAGCATCCTGCACTGCCTGCAGTTAGCCATAGCACCAGCACAAAAGAAACCACATTGTATTATCCTGCTTCCAATTTCTCCAACTGCTTTGCTCCCAAGTTATGACTTTAGTTTCCCCCTTGATATGCCATCCTTTATTTATTAGGGCATATTTATCCGTGGGGTTTTTTCCTTTTTATTGTTGGCCTGCTTTTACTTCTTCTTTAACCTTATTAACCCTTGCTAGTATTTGACAGCTTAACACCCTCCATTACTCCGTAACATTTGCTATAAGAACTGACATGGAACTAATAGCAGCCTTTTTATATCCAATCTACGAGGTCACATGAAACTGCCCTTGCCTGAACCCTGCAAGATTTCCTATAGGTGGTTCTCCTTTTCTCTGGATTTTCTACTTAATATGTCTCTACAGGTCTGTCTGAATGTAAAAAAATGGAATCAGATTCCTGCTAACTTTAGTTACTGACAATGCACACCTTAGAATAGGAGTTAGTTTTCCCTTTAATGAAAGCTCCCGGTAATGTGATTTGAAACAACTTTGTGATATTCTTTTCAAGCATTATGTATCACTTTTTAATGGCATACCCACAGACCTTCCATTTCAAGGGATCTTTGATTTTCGCAGCAAAGGGCCAGAATGCCACGGTCACATCCATCCCCTGAACCTCAGCTCTGAGTGTAAGTAGGACATTAAAGCCATTGCGTGATAAGGTTGAGGTGTCTGGCTCAGTTGTTCAGCATGGCTTGATTAAATGTAATTAATTTAGGTCTCTGACTTCAGGGGACACCCATCACGCTGCACAGCGCAGAACCAAGCTGTTGTTTATCCTCCTGACCGGGTCTGCTGGAGCCTGTGGAGTTTAACTCTGCACTAAAATCCATTGTGAGATTCTTCAGACGCGAAAGGCCGTAGTAAAACAGCTCTGCAAAACACCTGAAGTGCTGCAGAGCTCAACAGCAGCTGAGGGAGTGAAAACAAATCACCATGGCAGGACTGTTCAGAAGAGACGCAATGAGAACAACAGCTACTTCTACAGTTTTTTCCTAATGGGACATTCACAGCAGGAAAAAAAGATGTATTTTCCGTGTATTTATCCTTTTCAAGCATTAGAAATTAACTTTTGCTAAATTGAAAAGTAAAGTACAATGAGATCTATACAGCTGAGCAAAGGAATACATGGAGGATAAATTGAAATTCAGGAGAATAGGTTTTAACAGCCCTTCTTGCAGATGTAATACCTGCTTAGATTAGTCTGTGATTATCTATTTTAAAATTAAAAATGTCTTCCTTCTGTGCAAATCCATCATCCTTATTATTGCTATTCTAAATGCAGCAAAGACCCTGGGAGCCAAATTCTTCACTTAAAACTTCTTTGGGGAACGTTTTTTAGTTCAGAAGTCCACTGTTTCCCCCACCCAATTTCAGTTTAATAACATCTCGAGTGATAAAGTGGGAAGAGACAGACATCTGGTAGAGCTAACTAGTCATTTGCTGGTTCTGTGAAAGTTTGTGCTTCCCCGTCAGTGTCACATATGAGAAATACAGATGGTCCCGAGTTGAAAAAAAAGAAGTGTTGAAACATATACAAATGTTATGAGGACTTCGAGTGTAAAATGTTAACCAGCTGTGAATGTGACATCTCTAGTTTTACTAACTCTGCTGAGATACATCATTACTGCACATGAGATCCATACATTTTCTGTACTGATGGCAATTCCCTGTTTTCCATTTGCTTCTAGTTTGGGGCCAGAACCATCCAGATGAGAATATTAAAAAGATAGGAATCCAAAAACAGAAAGAAAAGTGGACTCTCTTCCTAAGAGCTGTTTGTAACCACCCCAATAATTTCCTGTGTTATAAGCTGACTATTTACTGGGGAGAGGGCAGAAGTCACAAACATCTAGAGTTAAAAATAATATATAAATGTTAAAACAAAATCAAAAGGTTACTAATTCACACAAAGTCCTAGAGATTTAAAGTCATCCATTCTATATACAGCTCAGCAATGCCTGGAATGCAATAAGACATTTAAACCACAACACAGCAGTGATCTTGCCCTGTTGCTGGCAGTATCAGTTGTTTCCCACACAAGGGCCTAAATCTGACCCTTTTATGAAACTTTTACATTTACAAAAATAGAACAGTTGGGAAATCTTGGGCACTTCTAGTTAAATTGCAAACAAAATAACCCTCTCTGTGCTGCTGCTTAAGATCTAGATAATCATCCCACAGCAACACAATTACTTTCTCCCCTCCTGCGAGTCGACAGAGCTTTTCAAATGTTATGTCCAGTGCAACCTGAAAGGAAACGAGAATATACATTTCAGGATGCATTGAAGCCTAGGAGAGGGAGGAGAGGGAAGGAGGTGGATTCCCCTCCCTTTTTCATGGATGAAGGCTGTGAATGGCTGTGCCTACCTCTGGCACCTGCCCCAGGTGTGCAGCACCGTGAGGGACACGAGCCAAGGAATCCCCTGTGGGGCCACCGAGAATGACGAACCCACAGGGGCAGAGCAGCTCTGGGGAGCTGCACCCTCAGCTCTCCTCCCTCCCCTCATGCCACCAAGGGCCTCCTGGGAGGGGGGAAATGGAAAGGATCTGTCTGCAGGAAGGCAGGAGTGCCCCTCTCAGCCCTGCCCCACTCAGCTCTGCTGGAAGAAGCAGCTCTGTCCCCAGGAGTGCCTCTCAGGGAGAGGGGAGGCAGCTGGGGATGGTTTTTTGGATGTTTGGTTTTGCCACGAGTGGAGCAGCGCTGGAAGGAAGTCAGATTCCTGCACCCCTTCCTAAAATGTAACTTGGAGCAGGGACCAGCCTTGTTCATCCTCGACTGCCAGGAGGCTTTTCTGTTCTATTTTTTGCTTTTCTTTTTTTTCCTCTCCAGAGAAAGCAAGCAAAATCAAAAAGAAGCCCCAGTTTTAATAAAAACTGACAAAATATTATGCACCTTAGTAGAGTTTTACACCCAGCTTTGATGAGGATGGGTAGCTGCAGAGCACAGAGCCCTCAGCCAGGACCAGGACATCACCACTTTGGAAAGAGTGATGAGCATGAGGGTCAGAGAGTTCCTAGAGTGAACAAAACTGGGGCCTTCAGTTGAAATGTAAACCTCCTTTCTTCAGAGTACAGGTCTGCTGGTTTAGGATCCTCTCACTAATAGACTGTTCGCCTGTTATTATGGACTTTATTATGACATTAGCTTGCTTTAAAATGTTATTTTTATAAGGAGCTTTCCCAGTGTGACTGTTCAGCTAGCATATTTCCTTCAACACCTACAATAGAATTACCCTGAGATGCCATCATGAACTTCTTCCAGTCATTTTCCTACTGATTTGTGCATCTCAGCTACAAAGTTTTTACCTGCATGAAGGAATAGTAGCACATGAAGTCAATTTGTCTTTTTGGATCAGAAAGATGAATTTTGTAACCCATCTGTCACTGAGGGCAGTATCAAAATGACATCACTTAACAGCAGAAAAACACATTAGAGCATCCCTTTGAGGAATAAACCCCTTTAATACAAGCTGGGGGTAAAGCAGTCACATCAAGACATCCAACAGAGTTTGCATACCTCAAGTTTAGCCAAGGGCCAAATCTGTGTAAGGATTTAGGCACCTGTCAGGAGACTCCCACCTCCAGCAGCCACTTTGAAAGCTGCTCCAGCTGCTCCATCTCTCTCCAAACCTCACCCACAGACTGAGCTCCTGCAAAGTGCTCCTGAGCAAGCATTACTGAAGCTTCACTGAACTGAACAGCCCAACAGGACTTGGTGGCTGCTGCTGAGCCCTCTTGGACTCCCAGCCCACAAAAATCCAACTCCGCACTCCCTGACACCGAGCTCGAGCCGCTCCTGCCTGCCAGGCAGACAAATTGACTTCCTGGCAGTTCCCTGCGCGCAGCACTTTAGCAAGAAGGTTATAAATTGAAAGTCCACATGGAGGCAAAATTATCTCTCCCCAGAGGCCGTGCCTCGCTCTGGGTGGGAATCTGTGCCTGGGTGCCCCCACATCCCCTGGCACTGCCCCCACATCCCCTGGCACTGGGGACCCCAGGCACCGCCGGGACACGCTGTCAGGCTCCCAGCTGAGGAGGCTGAAACTCTGCAATCCTCTGGCTGTCACGCCATGCTCAGGGCTCAGGAAGTTGGCCACCTGGGTAAATGTTAGAGGATCTTGTACATATTATATCCCCATTATTTTCTGACAGACTTTTCCTTCCATTATGCGATACAGGAAAAGAGGTTCAGTGTTATAACACCACCAACACGGGTTTGGAGCTCCTGCTAACTGTGAGCCCAGATCCTGGATACAGACACACACTGCTATCAACAAACACAAGGTAGCACCGCGACCACATTAGGTTTTTCCTTTACATTTCATTAAAAAAAAAATAAAGGGAAAAAAAAAAAAAGCTGCACATAGTTTCCTCCTCTTGACCTAACACAAATTCCATCAAACTTCAAAAACAATACTTTGGGATGCTGGAGGATGCAGGCCGGAAACTGAGGAAAGACTTTACACAAAGTTAGGAAATCTTTTTTGGAGGGAATACTTCAAGCTACTGAACAATTTTATCTAGATGACTAGATCTTATGGTAAATGAGTATATAATTAAATGTAAGAGCTATGCTATTGTGTTGGAGCTATATCAGCTCATCAACAAAAGGAGGACTGTTTAGCTATGCTAAAAGCAATATGTAAATACCATCCTCTGATAAATAATTGATTATTACCTTAATGTTTGACAAAGCCATAAAATGCCCTGCAGATTATGTCCAAAACATTTGAAGGTGATGTGAAATCATTTTTATTGTAATGGCAGTGAGCTGTCCATGGTTGACTGGTTTAAATTTTATCTTTCCTTGTTAGGAAAGGTTTCTGTTTTCTTTGAGAATTTAATTATCAGAGGGTGTTTAATATGATAGGAAGATTTATGTCCTTCAGGAGCTATCCAAAAATAGTGCTATAAAAATGGACTTAGATCCCATCACAAGCAATAAAGCTGCTATGCAGACTTGATGCTTGCAGTGAAAACTTTGCGTATGAATATATTTCACCATCACACATAAAAGTTCACTTTGGAGGATTTTGAATTTTGACCCTGAAATGTGACCCGAAACAACGGGGTGAGGGGAAAAAAAAATCCTTCACAAAAATCCCCAAGCTCTGCTAGTACAGATGCATTCATGTTTATTTTGGAAAATGCTCTTCACTATCCATAAATATTTGTTTTAACTCGTTGCCATTAAGATGCAGCAGGGACTAAGTTTTCCAGGAGGAGATAAAAAGAACAACAAAGATACACTCCTATTGTGTAATAATCAGTCCACATTTCAATGAATAAGTAATATTTCTCACAAGCCAAAGTTAGATAGTGGATTTATTTAACCTCTGAGGGTCAGGTAATAAATACTAAGTGAATTATTCAGACCAATGGGTAATCAATACAATTCAGTGATATATTTTTTGTGTTTCATAAAAGGTTGTACACTAAAGGCAGCGAGCAATTATGGAAATTGGGCCCGAGCGGCACTCAATTCTTCTCTTACTTGAAACCCCAGCACCACTACCTTGACAGCAAATCGATTAGTGTGCTAGTGAAGCAGCTCAGCAACCTCTGACCCCTTCCAGCTCTGTCCAACAGCCTGGAGAGTATTTTATATTTATTTTATTGAATTAACCCCCTCTTGTCTGCACGGTTTTACACATACAGTAATGTGGTGGGAGAAAAGTGACAGGATTCTTTTAGGTAAATACCTCCTGTAGGCCCAAGGAAGGCAAACCTAACAGACCCCTTTGTTCTATCTTCAAAACACCAATTTTTGCCACAGTGCAGGGTTTTCAAGGCCATCCCAAAACTAAAATAATTAACAGGATGCAAAGAACGTCCTAAGTGTACCCAGGACACTGAATCACTCCTGTTTATACCTGCCCTGGCACACAGCTGCCAACTTTATACAATGCTCAAGTCACTGTTTTGCACCAAAAATAAGAGCTCCTCAATAAAAGCAAGTTAATATTGCTATAGGTATAATATCCTGTTTTACACAGTGCAGGGGAGAACACTAGAGATTAACAGCATTTTCCACCAGGAAATTAAAACTAACATAAAGCCACATGAAGCCCTTTTTTCTGGACACTTAACTCTATAGGCACCACTCCTGTGTCCTGTGCCTGACAAAGCCCTGCCTGATCCCAGTGGGAGTTTGCAAACATTCAAGGTAATGAAGGACAAGATCATTTTAGGTCCAAGGCTCTTCCTTGGCACCACTCAAAGGGTTCAGCACAGATACTTTTGGTGCAGCTGTGGATCAGGAACCCCCAGCCAGCTGTGGCCACCAAGGTGCCAGCTCTCTGTCACCACCTGCTCAGATCCCAAGGGGAAATGGAAGCCATGCAAAGGAAAGCATCTTCCTCACCCAAAAAGCATTTCTTAACACCCCAGCTCACATTCCCTTTAAATACATCATCACAGGCTTTGAAAATGATGCACCATCTTCTTTTCCAAAAAAACATGCAGGACACAACAAAAGTGCTGCAACAGCTGCCACCTTGCCCAGCCTCAAGCACAGGGATAAAAACATGATTTTCTGTGCCTTGAACTGGAAAGCTGAGTACTGCTGTCCCAGCAGGGCCCCACATAATGCACCCTGCCCAAAGTACAAATCTCTTTACTTTTCCAACACCATCCAGAGGAGTAAGCAGCAGTTGCACCTATTGAATTATCTCTATATCACATATAACTGGTTCCCCTGGTTCTAGGAAATGTGTTCCAAATTTCCACTGGCAGAGTTGAGAGAAGATTCAGACCCAAAAATCCCTGAATCTGATTCCATTACTGTTCCCGTACTAAAAAGGATTAAACAGCAGGTAAATACTCAAGACTTGCAAGCATTGCATCCCATCTGGTTACAAGTGTGTGCTAAAAAATATAAGAGGAAGTCACATGCAAATAACATAAGGAGAGATTTCTCAGGAAGAAATCAATCCCCCCAGAAAAAGTGAAGACATGATGCTGTTTCCATTGAGGCTAATGGGAACCAGATTAGATTTCCACTGTAGCTGATCTGTTCCACACCAAACAATGATTATCAAAGCAAAAATGGCATTTAGTAGGAGTCCAGAAGCTCGTGTGTTCTGTCTACAGGCCATATTCTGTCACTTCAAGGCTGAATAAAGCCTGCATGCATAGCAGGACGCATCACTTTTAATAAGACTATTCACAGAAAAAGGGACCACTCAAAGTTCACCACATCTGACCGTAAGCAGATACACGGCACAGGCTCGAGCAGGGTATTTTATAAAACCCTTTAATGCTTTCGTATAACACTACATTGAGTTCTGAATTATTCTTTTCGTCTCTTTTGCTCTCAGAATCCATACAAAAGTGATTACTTCAGTCATTTTTCAATATTACTTTCATTCCTGGAAAATGCATTTTCAAAAGTTATTTATTTTTCACAGCATGTCATGTTGTTATATTATACTAGTTAAAATAAAACCACTGTAGGCTTAGGCATGCATTTATGTTTCTCTTCCAATGGTATGATGTAGGATTTGCAGTTTTTATGCTGAATGTATTCTACATATTACATTATCAATCCTTTATCTTAGGTTTGGTGTAGATTTAAAAAACAAGCTGTTAAATCAAGTTACTAAAGTAATTGAGCTATAAAACTGCCTTCTTATTTATAATCACCATTTCCCTCCGAACAGGAGTTTTTAAAGATCAGCTGTGGTTTCTGTTATGCAATTTTTTAGAACAACTTTTATGCTACTGATTCCACTTAAAACCTAATTAAAATAGTGGAGCAAAAGTATGTTTCCTCCATGGAGGCAGTGAACTGGCTTTATCAGCACACTGCAGGCTGGAACTGCCCCTCAGCCCTGGGATCTGCACGAGCATCTTCTTAGCCCAAGGGCCAAACTGGGCACAGCCTGGGTCTCTGCTCACCTCTTATCCCTGCCCCAAAATCCACCTTAGGAACCCTTTTCCAAAGGTTTAAATCTGTGTTTCTTAATACCTAATTCTGGGTAAGGCTGGAATGCAGAAGAACATTATTTCCAAGCTGGAAAGAGGCTGAAACAGGCGTTATTTAAAGATGAATCCTTTGCTTGCCCAGCTGGTGGCCAGCAGTGGCCATCCTGCCATTCCTCAGTGGCCACTTTGCAATAATTCAGTTAAGCATCAGGAAAGCGCCTGTGTTTACCCAGTTATTTGCCAAAAAACCCCTAAAAATCTCTGTCTCCTTATGGAGCTACCTCAAACACAACAGTGTGGATGCCAAAGCACAGACTTTCCAGGGGTGGGGACACGGGAGGAGCTCGGGCACTCCTTGTCCCCCTGCAGGGTCACTGCCCACCGCACTGCTGGGACACACTGCCACAGTGAGAAAAGCTTGAATCCTGCTGCCCATAACCACAAAACCAGTGGAAATCCCATGTCCTCAGCACTGTGATTCCTTCAGAGCGGGCAAAAAGGGAGAAACACGGCTAGAAGTGCAGGGAAATGCCAGAACTGAGTCATCCAGCCCGAAGGTGGATGCCAGAGGGATGAGGCTCAGCATTTTCGGAGCAGCAGAGGTGACAGGGTGAGTTTGAGGCAGCTCAAACATCCCTCTGTCGTGACACATCTTACAGGCCGCAATCCTGCTCCAAGCTCGTGTCCCTCCTCCAGGCAAAATCTCTGCACGAGCCGCCCATCCCTCTGTCACCCCACTCACACAAAGGATGCCCCACACCATCGATGAAACCCATCTGTGCTGCAAAGGCTCGTCCTCCCCAAAAGCCACGTTATCAGGCACCACAGCATCTGGATGCCTTTAGAAAAACGGCTCTCCTTGCAGCGCAGCTGAATTAGGGGCAGGGGAAAAAAAGCAAAGAGGTTAAATATTTAATAAAGAGCTCCACCAAAACTCCAAGAGCAGCTCTGAAATGCCTCCCCACTCCACACCCACGGAGGTGGCCGGGAAATGGCCGAGGGCCAGATGACAGGGGACTTTTTTTCTGAAATAACGCTGGCAGAGGCCTATCAGGAAATCTTTCAGAATTGCTTTAATCTTTCATTTTAGTTTGGTCTCTGGCCACACAAGTGCGTCCAGCCCTCGGAGACCCTGGAGGTCACTATCTGTGAGTTTTTAAAAACAGGAAAGCCATTACAGAAAAATCAGAAGAGCAAGGGAAAAAAAAGTCCTCGCTGTAAATATGTACATTTTTAATACAAGAGAACGGTAGTTACATTTTTTGTTCTGCTATTGCTTTTAACTAAAAAGAAAGGGAACCTGGAATGTTATAAACACCTCGTAGTTTTTAGCTCTCTGCCAAAGAATTTATCCATTAAACACAGCATAAACTATAAATCTGAATTTCAGCTCCTGCTCACAGCATATGAATCTATTCTCCCCTTTGATATGCATGTGAAGTTCTCATTGACACTAATGGGAGTTACACATGCTTATTATGGGATAACTAGACCTCTTGGTGTGAATATATACTTTGGACAGAAAGCTCTGCTTAACTTTAAAAGAAAAAAAATAAAAAAGGAAAGGAGATATCAGTGGGGGGAGAAAAATCTGCTATGGGTGTTGTGCAAACAAAAGTACCATTCTGTGCATTTTGGATCAGCAGGAGGCTTGGAAAAAAAGTCATGCATAGGTGTTCAACTGCATCCATGCACCTCATCCTCCCTGCACGCAGGGACACGTGTGAAGATGAGCACCAGCACGTGCGTACTCGTGAGGGAGAGTCTTTGCTCAGCCACCCCAAATTTCAGTGCCAGTCTCAGCCTCAGCTCCTGCAAATCAGCTCATCTCCAGCATTGCCCCTGAAGTGCCCAATTTACACCAGCAGAGCAGGTGACACGGGGTCTGTGGGAGTGCTGCAGGTCCTGGGTCTCTCCTACAGGCTCTGTGTGAAGTGGCTGCTGCTCTGAATGCTAATGGGTGTGGGAGCACAGAGCACTGGGATCAGGGAGTTATTTCTTTTATGGGAACATTTCCTTAGATGTGTATTTCATTTTTTAGCTTTCCAGCTAGAGGTGTTCCCAGGGACAGCAAATAGAGAGGGAGAGTCATGTTAAATTCATAAACATAATCTGTAGAAAGTAAGAGAACATATAAGGATGTGGTGGGTTGAGCCTGGGTGCCCACCAAAGCTGCTCTATCCCTCCCCTCCTCTGCTGGATTTGGGGAGAAAATATTAATGAAAGGCTCTCGGGTCAAGATAAGGACAGGGGGAGATCACTCAGCACTTACTGTCATGGGCAAAACAGACTCAACTTGGGGAAACTAGCTTAATTTATTGCCAATCAAGAAAGAATATGGTAATTAGAAATAAAACCAAGTCTTGAAACACCTTAAAGCACCATTCTCACTTCTTCCTAGGCTCAGCTTCACTTCCATTTTTCTCCACCTCCAGCGACACAGAGGTTAGGGAATGGGGGCTGCAGCTCTTCATCACACATCCTCAGAGGAGGATCCCTCACAATCCTCGGGAAACAGAGCTCTGGGAACTTCCCCAGAGTGAGTTCTCTCCTGTGGAGCTCTCTGCAAACTGCTCCAGTGTGAATCCCTTCCCATGGGGTGGGATTCGGAACACACTGCTCCAAGGGGGTCACAAATCCTGCCAGGAACCTGCTCCAGTGTGGGCTCCTCTCTCCATGGATCCACAAATCCTGCCAGCAAATCTATTCCAGTGTGGGCNCTCAGAGGAGGATCCCTCACAATCCTCGGGAAACAGAGCTCTGGGAACTTCCCCAGAGTGAGTTCTCTCCTGTGGAGCTCTCTGCAAACTGCTCCAGTGTGAATCCCCTCCCATGGGGTGGGATTCGGAACACACTGCTCCAAGGGGGTCACAAATCCTGCCAGGACCCTGCTCCAGTGTGGGCTCCTCTCTCCATGGATCCACAAATCCTGCCAGGACCCTGCTCCAGTGAGAGCTTCCCTCAGGGTCACAGCATCCTCGGGCATCCCCCTGCCCCATTCCACCTGCAGGGGAATCTCTGCTCCAGCACCTGGAGCACTTCCTCCCCTTCCCTCTCCAGCACCCTGGGAATCTGCACTGCTGCTCCCCTCACACATCTCACTCCTCTCTGCAGGCTGCAATAGCACGGGCGTTTTTTTCACCTTCCTTTCTTATCCCAGAGGTGCCACCACCATCCCTGCTGGGCTCAGCCTTGGCCAGTGGTGGGTTCACCTCAGAGCCTCTGGCCTTGGCTGTGTCAGACTCGGGAGAAGCTTCTGGCAGCTTCTCATGGAAGGCACCCCTGAAACCCCCTTGTTACTGACCCCATCCTGCCACACAAACCCAGTACAAAGGATAACATATGAGTGAGCATATCCCACATCTGCATTTTTATAGCCCAAATGGATCTGTGTGTATCTCTGTACAGCTCTGTCTGTATACATGGGTGTCAAAATATTGGCACTTAGAGTAAAATTTATAAATTGTCCAACCAGCCCAGATTATCTTCAGCAATTTGTTTTGGTTTTTTGTTTTTTTTTTTTAATCAAGAGCTTTTACTGGAAATATTAGTAAAGGGTCAATTCCCTTCCATGCACCAAGTGACACTTTTGAATAACTGTGTTATGCACAGCACCTTAAGAAGACTTATAGGACTGTCACAATATTTAACTACTCATTTTTGCTTGCATGATTGTGGTTGATATGACCACAGAATACTGATCTATCCAAAAGAGAAAAATTATAGAGTGGAACAGTGGGATTTATGAATGAGATATCTTTGGCTGCAAAGCAGTCCCATTTATAGCACTCAGCCACCACAAAACTGCTGTGTAATTGGAAGAGAAATTTTTCCCATGTACTGAAGCTGTAGTTGAACTGCCAAACAATGAGAGACAGCCTTGTCTGAATTAGAGGAGTCACATACCTGATTTTTCTCCCACTCATTTAGAAACAGACCTTATTTCCCATCCCTCTCCTCCTGTGCTGAGGCTGGGGGTAGGAAAGCTGCGCTTCGCGGTGCCAGAGCCAAAAGCCGATTCCATTTAAGCATCATATCAAAATAAATGTGTGGACAAATCAGCAGGACTAGTCAGAGCTTCCAACTTTAACTTCCTGAGTATCTGCATGTGAAAACTGTTATTTTCCCAAGGAGGCACATGGGCTTTTGTTATGAATATTTATTTGTATTGTAACAAGCCAAGGAAGCCACAGAGAGGGCCCCGTAACGTGAGAGGACACAGAGCCACAGTGCTGCCCCAGGACACTCGGGAGGTGGCCAGAGGCTCCCAGGAAGGATTGGTGCTCCCAGCAAAGCTGGATGGAAGGATGTTTGCCCACCCGCTGGCTCCATGGGAAGGCACCAGGCAAGTCCCTGCCACGCTCACGCAGGTTCTGGGGCCTTACAAAGCCGACAGGTTAAACCCCCCCATTGCAGGGCCCCACAGCACTGCATGGACAGACAGACAGACAGACACACACACCGAGATCCCCCTCGTGTGCAGACCCACAGGCAGCTCCTGGGGTGCCAGGGAGGGCAGGTGCCCTTACAGCCCTTACAGCAGCAGCTTGAGGCCAGGGATGAAGAGACCATGAAGCAAGGGAGTTCCTTAGAAGAACAGAACCTCGGGTCCTCCCCTCTACAGGCAATGCCACAGGGCCAAGTCCTCCTGAGAGCACTGGAGCCCATGGGGACAGCAGTGTCACCCCCCTTGGAGCTGCAGGACAAGCTGCTTCGCCATCGCTCCGTGGTGTGAGCCCTTTCCTCCTCCCCATCCTCTCCATCTTCCCTTGGTGACCTCTGCCCTGGAAGAACACAAAATTGTGCCTGGCCAAGCCTTCCCTTCCCTGCCCGGGAGCACTGCAAGTTCCACAATGGCCACACAACAGCACGAGGCATCAGTTTTACATATATTTTTGCAAAAGGAAAGTTTGGGACAATCCTTTCCATGAAAAGTCTCTCTGACCACATCTCTGATCACAGACACTGCTGAGGACACTCTGCATGACCCTCAGATTGCAGCCTGACAAAACTCAGAACTGGCTACCCGAAAAATCCAAGAACTTTGATGCTGCTGTGGAAATTCAGCACGACATTCCCCACAAGTGATGAGTAGGAAGGTTCAGAACAGTTTCTCCAACTGACAGTGTGTTGGGACAATTTACGTTTTCTCTTTTTGCATCATCCACAGTGAAAATCAAAATACCAGAGTACAGATGTAACACAACTTTAACAGGTTTCATAGTTTGCCAAGAGTTCTCTAATCCATTTCAAATTCCCTTTAACAATAGGATTTCTTCTATGTTTGCATTTGAACTGTGGGTGATTAAACAACAAGCAGCAGAAAATTAATATGTTAAATTCAAAGCCACAGAAAAATAGATAATCTCATTGTCCAATGAGAATCCCAGGAATCCCTGAGTTTCCAGGAACAAAAGCTACAACTCACTCAGGCTTAGGTTTTAGCAGAATTAACATTGCTCAATAGCAAGTACTGATTGTGGGGTTTTTTACTAACCTACAATACAGAACTTGGCTAATACTTAAACAAATAAATAAACCTTATTTATATTTAAAGAAGGAAAAAAACTGAGAGAGGTCAGATGTGCCACAGAAAGCAATGAATGCCATGGATTCAGAACCACATCTGAAAACCTCTTCCAGGTCCCCAGAGACAACCACAGGACGCTGCTCCCAGCCAGGCAAATTGGAAATGTGAACAATGACTCTGGATTTTCTGTTAAAATTCATTGGGTTTCCTGCTTGGTTGTGTTTTTCCAAAGGACACTTTGCACACAGAAACCCCAGTGCAGGCTCAGGGTGCCAAAATCTCTCCCTCTCCTGTTTAGCAGCACACGTTGATACCGTAACGGAGTTTCAAGGACCTGGCCGAGATCCTCCTGACAGAATGAAAGGATTTTCCTCGGGGCAATGACACCACAACCAGACCTCACTGATGGCAGCACAGTTCATGGGCAACGTGCAGAGACAAGGACCTGAAGGAGCTCAGATACTGGCAGAAGTGCTGCCAAGTATTTACTTGGAAAATTAAAAAAAGCCAACAAACCAAATATGATTTCTAAAGCGCTCCTGCACTAGAGACTCCCTTCCTTGGAGCAGGAGCAGTTTTCCCTCAATCCAGAGGGGTGGGGAAAAGCAGACAGGAGGCCACCAATCCCCCTGCCCACAGGAATGGGCTCAAGATGCATTCCTGCTGTTGGCTTAAAAGGAACTGGAGACGGGGATTTGCACCTGACAGGAGCAGGGAATCCCATATTCCCTGGGCAGGAGGAGGCAGTGGCACCTCATCCACGTTAGGGACAGAGGCTTCTCTCACATGTGCACTGCTGGAAGAGAAATACACAAAGCCAGGGCTCAGTCAGCCCTGGACAATTCATGTTTTCACCGGAGAAGCCTCATTTCTGCCATTGCAGCTCACCCACTGCAGCCACAGCAACAACCTTCCCATATTTACACACCTACCCCTGGAATGCCCCGTTGATGTCCCTCTGAGAAAGGACTCAGTAAAACACTGCAAATTAGTGATATAAAAACCAAAATGCATTCTGCACTGCATGGCTTAAACAGAATAATAGTCTCGGATGGGGAGACACGAAGTAACAATATAAAGGCAGAATGAAACATTTTGATCTGCTGAATGCTTTATAAATATTTGAGTATAATTTATTTATGTTTTCCTTCTTTTCATTGTAAAGCAAGGTTTTCTGACAAAAGCCCTCATTCGGAGAACTCTGTGCTTTATTATTTAACTTCCTAAAAGCAACATCAAAGGCTTGAGTTTAAAGCTTTAAAACAAACAAACTATTTGCAATATTTTAAAGATTTAGAGATGAGAAGAGCAGGAGTTCTCCACAGCTCAGATCTAAAGGCCTCTGTGGTCTTAGCTGGGCAAGGAAGACACAACAGCACTGCCAAACGCCAAGGAACAAAATCCCTGACATCCTTTTGCAAGCACCAGCTGTAGCACGTGCCCAGGGCTGCCAAGATGCTCCAAGTTCCGCCATTCTCCCTCTCACCATTGCAATTCACCTGCAGTCACCCCCTCTCCTCTTCCAGCCATCCCACCATCGCTGTCAGGCCCAGACTGGGTGCTGGGTGTCACCTGAAGCACGGGCAGAGGTCCCCAGCAGGGACACTGCATCACTGGCACTGCTCAGACACGGATCCACTCCTGTCCTGGCTGTGCCGTGACACTCTCTGAGTGATCCTGCCAGAAGAAAATTGGCCTGTGCTGTGTCTGGCACCTGTACCTGTCATGGGAACATGTGGCTGTTCCTGGCACGCACACAGAGGATAATATGACAAATTTCTCCAGCTTTGTAAGGCATTGAGACAAAGTCTGGAAGCTCTGCTGAGAGGAGCTCCCAGTGCTGCCCTGATGGATCAGGTCCTTAACACAAAGCGCAAGAAGGGCCCTCAGCCTGCAGCCACCTCTGGAGAGCTTTCTCCACACACCCAGGAGCTGGACACCCGCACCCATCCCGCCTCAGCCCATTCTCCAGTGAGCGAGCTTTGCTCTGCAGTCCAGACTGTGACACAAACAGAGCCCCTCAAGGCTTTGTCATGTGCAGGCAAACACAACACAGCCCCAAGGGCCCCCACTCCCACTGGAGCCAGAAGCTGAGGGACTGAGCAGATGTGGTCTTCATTTCCTAACCCATCCCCTGATTAAATCCCTGATGTGCTCAGACACCACATCTCTCTCGTGTCTCTTATCTGGTCCAGGCTCTCCAGAGCCAGGGCAGGCTGCCTTGTGCTGCACAACTCCTGATCAGACCCCAGCACCACCCAGCAGCACTCGGAACTCCTCAGCTCTCACAGCTAATAAATGGTCAAGAACCAGAATTTGCCTTTTGGTAACACCAATCACCACAGCTGCACTGAGTGTAAATCTGCAGAGCTCCACCAGCTTCATTTTTATATACAATAAAAATATAAAACCTTCATTAGGTGTTATGCAGTTTGTAAGAAAATCCCTAAATTAATTTATTCACAGGGGAAAAAATTTAAGAGAACATTTAACTTTCAAACCTACGCCAAGACCATTTCCTTATTGGTTTGCTCTGAGACAACTTAGTTTAGGTCATACAAACTTTAAATCCCTCAAACACGTTATGAAAATCTTAAATTCCACCTAAACTGGCTGAAATTATGCAGGCACCTTTAAAAAAAAAAAGGCAGTTTGCGTTTTAAAGCAGAATGGACTCAGCCATCCATTAAATATGACAAGGTCTGCATTTTATTTAGACATTGCCATTAATAATGAAATGATGTATGATTTCCATTCCTGCAGTTCTTCCTTCCCTCCACAATCAATTATGCATTTAAGAAAATATTTACTTGTTATAAAACTCTTCTAATTAAGCATTACTGATATGAGTTTGAGCAAATCAGGAGATGATCTCTAAGATGTATGACAGAATACGATACAGTGCTTCAAAGAGGCATTTATTCCTGTCTGGTAGAGAAAAAACATCCTCAGAAGTTAAAGGGATGCAAGGTTCAGCGCCAAACTGCAGATCCCACCATCTCTCTGACCTCGAGAGGTAAATCCTGCTTGAGAGAATGTCTTTGGGGCTACTCCTGTTCCTAAAGCAGATAGAATGTGTCCCAAGAAAACTCACAAGAGAAACTATATGTGAATGTTGAGAAGGTGAGGAAAGAGCTTCCCAGAGATGCAGACATTTCCTGGTTTTTTGGGGGTGAAGAACAGGATTCTAAAAGTAAATCTAAGAGTGGTGGCAGTGCCCAAACTCTCTTGAGACTGCAAAGATCGTTGTTGTCCTGGCGAGAAAAAGCTGGGGCTCAGGGCTGCCCTCGATCCCCATGGGGACACTCACAAACACATCTTGAATTCCCCCTTGCAAATGCGATTCCCTGGTTCCTGAGCAGCTGGCACAAAGGGCTCCTACTGCGGGTAGGGAAAACCCCCGAGGGCAGCCGAGCTGGGCAGGTCACCCAGCCGTGCCCCAAAGTCCGGGGACAAGGAGCAAAGCCACGGCATTTACAGCTCCTCTCTGCTCCCCAGGGTTCACTGGAGGCGCTGGAAAGCGGAGCACAGACCCCAGCAGGCTCAGGAAAACCTCTCCAGCCACGCCAGGGGAGCAGAGCCCTTCCCAACCCTGCCGAGGCTGAACGCTGCCTCACGGAGGTGGCGCTGGAGGTAGGAAGGGAAATGGAGAGAGAGTGGCTGGAGGCCAGAAAGCAGCAGCCAAGGAGAGAGCAATTAGGATGCAGGAGCTGCCAGAGATATGGCATCACCAGAGATTTACTGTGCGTACACACCTCCCTCCCTGCTCCCAATGTACTCGCTCTTTCTTTCTGTCCATATACATACAGTAAATCTTCGGTGACTCCTTATCTCCCAGCCTGCTTCTAGATCCTAATTGCCATCTATCTCTGTCTGCCTGCCACTTCCAGGTCTCCCAGCCTCTTCTCTTACAGCTCCCAGCCTCCCTGCTTTTCCCACCCCCTCCTCTTCCTCTGCCTGCAGGCAGCAGGGTTCTACACGGCACGGGCACAGGCAGCCAAAATTCCCCTTTCACAAGTAAACATTGCACCCCAAAATGCCCAAAAGAACACTCAGCTCACACATGAGGCTGTCCGGACAGGGCTCAGCCATGGGAGCTCAGCATGGGAGAGTAAACTTGTTCCAGAGGAGCCCAGCTCTGCTCCTGCCCCACCAGCCTCTTCTTCCCTGCTCCACCCAACCTCCTTCCCTGGGCATCAGCTGGCAGCACCTTCCCAGACCCGGGGCACTCCGAGGGCGCCTTCCGCGAGGCTCCGCACGGCGCTCGCTCGGTTTCATTCTTATTTACTACTATTCTTTACTACTATTTATTTATTCACTCCTATTTTTATTTCACTTTGAACATGCCCAGCTGGGTAGGGAAAATTTTGCTGAAAATGTAAACAAAAAAAAAGAATAAAAAAAAGCTGCATTCAAATGCAGCCTTTCATTGCATGAATACATTTCCCATCCAGCGCAGCTCCCGTGCTCCCACCCTGGAATTAGAACTTAAAAAAAGGCAATGTCATCACTGTACAGCACATCTATTCCTCCCTCCAATGTTTTCTTCATCTGTGCTATTAATTCTTTTTGAAAAATAAAAAAATATCAAGACTTTTAATAGCTCAGCTTGCTCCTTGCAAAGCAGGAGGGAACAAAGATAAATAAACTAATTTATATTCTATATAGTAACAAACCCGCGTGCCTCTGCTTTTTCCTAGCAAAATGTCATGCCTCCTTTTAGACTTTGACACAGAATTGGTCACCAATTTTTTTGTTTTGAGCACTGAGTTCAGTTTTTGTCTTGCGAAATGTAACTTTACTCTAGTGATCTCTAAGCCTGAGGCTTTTTGGTTTGGCTTGACAGTAATTATATGGATGTTGAGAAAGGGAAGAACGTTCCTTACACTTCATAATTCTACCATGCTTCTGTGCTCAGAACAGAGAAGGAATATTTTTTCTCTCACAGAGATGATGATCCAAAAGGAAGATACAGAACATACTGTGCAGAAGAAAACATCCCTGAAGAATCCTGCAAACCACAATGCCAAGGCTGCATTTGTAATTCTGCCTTTGGCTCTTAGCAAGGGAGCAATTAGAGAGGGAGAAAGAAGAGAGAGAGAGAAAAGTGAAAGAGAGAAAAAAAGTAAAAGAAAAATACTTTTAAAAAAGAAATAAGTGAAAGGAAAAAGTGAAGGAGAAGGAAAAATAAAGGGAAAGGCAAGGAGAATAAGAGAAGGGAAGAAGGAGAAAGGAAAAGGGAATAGGGAAAGGGGGAAAGTAATTAGAGAAGGGAAAGGAAAAAGAGAGGGAAAAGGAATTAGAGAAGGGAAAAGAAAAAGGGAAAGGGAAATAAGAGAGAGAAGAAGAATGAGAAGACGAGAGAAAACTGGAGAATGGAGAGAAAATAGAAGATAATAAAAAAGGGGGAAGAGGTAAGAAACAAGAAGTGACAAGAGAGAAAGAAACTAGAAGAAGAAGTGAAATATAAGTGCGGGAAAAAAAGGGAAAAGAGAGGTACAATAAGAAAGGGGAGGGGGAAGAACAGGAGGAAGAAAAAGGAGAGAGAAAGAAGCAGAGGGGGCAGGAGGGAGGTCCCCTCAGCGCCCCCCGGGCAGGGCCCGAGCGCTCCGGGGCGGCACCGCGGAGCCACCGCCGGCCCGCCCGGGGGTCCCTGCCCCGGGCCCGGCCCCTGGCCGCGCCGAGCCCCCGATGNTGCGAGCCCCGACTCACGGCCCGACAATGGCAGCTCTGAGAGCGGCCGGGGGGAGCCGGGCCCAGAGCCTCCCGCTGCCCGCGCTGCGCACAGCCGGGATGCAGAGCCGAGCGCGCTCCTAAATTAGCTTTACCATAAATCTTTTAGGCTCTTAAATAAATAAGTAAATAACAGTGCTCCCTTTTGCCCTCTTTTCTTCTTTTTTTTCTCTTTTTTTTTTTTTAAAGCATGTAACTCTTCATCAGCCTCAAGCCCTTGGACTTCCCTGACAGCAGTAACAGGAGACCCGTTGAATCTGAATTTTAAGGGTTTTGCTTGGTTTTTTTTTTTTTCTTTTTCCCCTCTCGGCAGCAACTTGCTACTTTCAAACTTTTGCACAAGGCTTTGGGTTGGTTTGCTTCCCTGCTTTCAAATGACATTATGATTTTAATCAAAACGGACTGGTTTCTGGAGAAGGCCAGAGCAAACTGGGACGGGGAGGCAGCTCGGCTGGGTGGTTTACAGCAGTTCAGAAGAAGGTTTTGTAAACAAACACAGCTCAGAGGTAGAAAAGCAAATACAGTGGGTGAAATTTGGCCTCCTCCAAAGGCGATGGCACGGCTCAATGGGGCCAGTATTTTCACATCCACACACAACTTTTCCTCCAGCAAACACAAAACCAACAGAGACGCAGGTAATGGAGAAAACAGCTCCAAACTGCATCATTATTATTATTATTGGTGTTGTTGAAGCAACTTGATGCTGTCAGGCAACTAAAACACAAGCAATGACTGAGTACACAGAGCAAACACCCTGACAGATTTTCTGGCTAACAGAGACCTCCTGTCACTGCAATCTGCCCCAAGCACAGGCCAGCACTGTGGCCCCCAAGCTGGCCCAGAAGGGTCACAGCCCCCCTTGGTGCTGATCAGGGCTCCTGCACAGCAAAATCACAGAGAAACCACAGACACAAGGGTTTAGCTTTCTGTTATCCAGATATTTCATTTGTAAATCCTGACAAAAAGAGTGGAAAATAAAAGAGAACTAGACAAGGTTGCAGGATTGGGCCATTTGGGGCAAATAAGGGTAAATTCCCCCAGAATCAGTGTCAGTGCTCCTCTACCACTCCCACAGGCGAGGAGCCCAGGCTGGGCTGAGTGTGGCTCTTTCCCAGCACACACAGGCAGAGCTCTGAGCCTCTGCACCTGCAGCTCTGTCAGGCCATGCACAGGCACACCTGAGTGACAGGAAGAGAAGCTGTTCCCAGGAGGAAGAGATGCACACTCTTATTAAAAGGAAGAAATTAAAGTCCCTCTTCTTGGCTCAAACCTCTCCCATTTATTTCCCACCTCACCTAGCTGCTCAAACACAGCCCCCACCTGATGCTGCTGGGGAAAGAGCCAAACCCTGAACCCCCACAGAGCTCACCCTGTGAACAACCTCACTGAGGGGAGAAAGGGCTCCCAAAGCAAACCCAGGCCTGAATGTGGACCAGGGAGAAGAGGAAAATGAGTAAGAACTGCCAAAGCTGTGGGCCAGATGCTGCCAACGCTTCCAGGGCCAGCACAGGGAGCTCCAGCAGAGGTGGCCATCCCACTGCTGCTCAAGTCTCTGGTAAGGGCTGAGCAAGGTGAGCTCTGAACTGAGTTCTGGGCTCCACTGGCAGATGCTTTTGGGACCTTCTCAAAGCCAGGGAAGACCCCTGCAGACAGGGAGAGCTGCCGTGTGACAGTTTTTGACATTGGAGCCCTACCTCATCTACCTCTGTCCCTTCCTTTCTCCAGAAACAGGAGCATCACATTAAAAAAAAAAAATCAAAGAGAAAACATTAATAAATAATAATCAAGATCATCTGCAGTTTTAATGATAAGCTATTTAATGAATTATAAAGTACCTATAACTCAAAGTATGAGACTGTACATTGTCAAAACTGGCATTAAAGTGTATGGAGATAATTAGGCAATAATGACCTCCACAGAGGGCTTTTCCTGGGAATTAATGACCAGTCGGGAGGAGCTGATGGCTCAAGGCACAAGCAAGGGCCATTAACCCCAGCTGGTCATTAATACTCAGGAAATGCCCAGCTCTGAGGCAGTTATTGTGACTACATGACAAAATAAAGGGGGAGCTGTTATGAATATCTGAATTTGTGGACTGATGGGAAAGGCGAGACTTGGAGGTGCTCGGGTCCACCCCACAGCCCTGGTACTCCTGAACTGGGAATACGCAGGAAGGCACCCCTGAAACAAACACTGGACCCCTGGCACCAGGTCTGGGGGCTCTGCCAGCACAACCAGAGCCTGTGAGGCATTACAGAAAGAGTAGAAAAAAACCCACAAAACCAGAGGTTTTGTTTCAAGTCAATTTTTAAATATTAAATCCTTGTGCTGTTAGCAGCTCCAGAGCGCAGGTCTCAGGCTCATCTATCTCAGTGGCATGTCATGTAAGAGAAGACACAGTTCTGGGATCATCAGAGCCCCTGGAGCAGCCCTGGGCACTACTGGGAGCGGCACCCCAGAGGCAGAACAGCCTCATTTCATCCCAAAGCCACAGGCACCCCTTCCCAAACTCGCCATGGCTTCAGGGGAACTGGAGGAACAGGAGTGTCACCTTCTGCCGGGACAAAACCAAAGCTGATGCGCAGCTGATCCCCAATGCAGGACTTGCATCCTTCCTGCCACACAGGGGCTGGAGCATCAACACAGAGCCGAACGCCAAAGCTCTCCTGTCCCCGGGGAAGAATCTGGGGACAGTCCCCCGGGAGAGATGGCCCGACTCCCCCTCCCCACGGCAAACAGAGAGAGGAATTAGCCCGAGCTGCTCTGCTGGGTAATGAAGCCCAGCTGCCCGCTGCTCCCAGCCCTGTGTCTGCTGATGTCCCTTGTCTCCTCCCCGACAGCCAACAAGGAACGGGTTTGTACCTCGGGAACCTGGGAATCGACATCTCCATTTCCCGGGCTGGAGAGGGAGGAGCAGGGGTGTCCATGCCCCGGCGCAGCGCCCACCCCGCTGCAATCATCCAGCCTTGTTCTAAAAAACCCGCGGGGGAGAGAAGGGACCGCATTTCCCACTGCAGCCTCTCTGGTCATTTATTTCCCCCCGTGCCATCTTCCTGCGCTGAACACGCACCAGTGTGCCCGGGGGTGACAACCCCGGAGCATTTTGCCCTGTAGGATCACAGCAGATGCAAATTTGCATCTCCACAAACAAATCCTTGATGTTTGTAAATATTTCCGAGTTATTCTCTCCGGCGATCAGCACTAATCACGCTGTTTGTGAGAGCACAGCAGCGATTCTTGTTGGCAAAATAAAGCATCTCTAAGTTTCTTACAATCTGGAAAGGAACCCGCAGCAGCTCAGCCACATCATTTCTCCTCAACTGTTTACAATCGATCAGAAGGGAAAAAAAAAATAAAAATTAAGTGTCCCACTGGCAATGCGGAGTTCCCAACAATTGTACATTAAAACCCACTATTGCTCAGCATAGGAAAATCACTACATCAGGAAAATTAGTGCTTGTTAGTACATGTAATATTCAGAATCACGAGGAGAATAAAAGCAGTAATGCAGAAACTGTTATCAGCACAGGGAAAATTATTCAAGTATGCATTTGAGTAATTCTGCATTTTAATTTAACCCTTTGAAACATTAATCAAACCATGGCTAATTATAGGAATTAAGGAATTAAACGATGGAATCTTCTAAAAGATATTATTTAAAAGGCTGTTTATACAATTACTTGTATAGATGTTTGCTTTAAAGAGGGAAACATTTCTACTGTAATGAAAAGGGTCTTAGAAAATTAAATTAACAAGAGGGGACCAGGCTGATATGAAACTAAATTAGCATCAAATGCAAATTACAGGGTACTTAATGGTAGAAACAGGTGCAGAGCAGGTCCCTAAATGAGATAAATGAATAAAACATCCCTCTGCACAAATGTGGAAGCTGACACAAAGTCAATGATATGAATAATTCAGCAGCCTCAACACTGCTGTTGAGGTCAGCTTTCCTTGACCTTTGAAACAGGAAGTAAAATTCTGTCCAAATTTGAGTGACTGGAAATGCAGCAGTTATTTGTTCAGGGGGGTGAGGGAAATAAAATTAAATTAAAAATAAAACAAACAGAAAATCCAGATTAAAAAAAAATAAAATAAAAGAAAGGAAAAAAGAAAACCAACAAAACCAAAGCCCCCAAAAATACAAATCCACAGTATCCATGAGAAAATGTATATAAAACATACGAGAGATTTTAGGTCACAGTATGATCTAAATATGTTCAGAACTAAATGGTTTAATCTTTCAAAAAATAATTTAGTTGTGCTAAAGGGGATATTAATAGAGTCAAAGTCATTGAATCCCAGGCATTAAAGAAATCAAATCATTTATAAGTAGCTGCTTAAAGCTCAGTGATCAGTCATGTCCTTTGCAATAAACTTTTTTAAAAGGAACAAAAAGATTTCTTTTCTTGACTTTTTTAACTTAAGCTACCAATTTAGTCACTATCGCATTTCAAACATTCAGAAGTCACAATTTAAACTATTAAAAATTTAAAATTCCCAACCTAACAACCATGTGTAGAGAAACACAGTGTGCAGGAGTGTGGGAGAACCTTGGAAGTAGAAAATGTACATGTAAATGTATTTTATATTGATATCTTCAAATGTAAATAAACCCTAGAAACAAATCCTTGCATCCCAAAGAATGAATACTTCTCTCTTAGGGAGACAGAAACGTGAAGCAGCTGCCTTAAAACCAGTGGAATATCTCCAAATTTACATCCTTAAAACTAAATGAAGATTTCTGTGCCTTTCCCTAAGACAAAATACTGAGCTAAAAGAGTTCCTGTAATTTCTGACTACATAGATGGTCCTAATTTCAGATTTAATTTGGCACTTGAACTGATTAATAAGATATGACAAATAAGTAATTTCTCCTAACTGGAAAAAAGGAAGAACCTCACCACTGCAGCTTGTTTTCTAGGCAATAAAAGATATTAAGATAACATAAGTTATCTCTGCTCCTCCCTTTGTTGCATTAATCTCTCTTTACCTGCTTACCTGTCGCCTGCAGAACTTGTGCCTATTATAGTTATTTGGCTTGATTTCTACTAAATAATTCTATTTTCTCTGTTTTAGGCAGGGCCAGCCAGGAATGGGACTGCAAGGGTGCAGCTCTGCCTCCAGAAACTTTGGTGAGGAGCTCAGGGCAGCCCTGGCAGCAGCCACGCTGGAGATGCATATTAATGAGATAACCAAAATAAAACCCCAGCCCTGATATGTCCTAATCCCTCGAGGCCAGGGCAGCAGGGGCAGTTTGGGGGTGAGCTGGGGCTCTGCTCAGCACCGGGGTTTCTGTGCAAAGTGGCTCCCTGCAAACGCCAGCTCTGAGAACCCAGCTGGTTCTCATTTCCAAACAACCAGTTTCTCTATCCCCAAGTGCTAAAGAAAATAATCCCAGCAATCCATGACTACACGCTTTCACAGGGACAGCAGTGAGAATTTGATTGTAGAGATAATTAAAGTCATTCCTGAAACTTGCAAGAAAAAGAAGCAAGGGGGGGAGAGCAGGGGGCCAACAGGGATGCTCGCGTTTAGCTCATGTTTAAATTGAACTAAGCTTGGAGAAGTGGGGACACACACACGACTTTTGGGGAATTTGTTTCCCTGAAAATTCTGTCTTCTTCACCCTCACAGTTACAATTTGCAAAGAAAATGTAATAGACTGTGGCAAGTAGGAAGATTAGGATGAGGTTTGAAGCCTGGCTGTTCCTAATTTGGCAAGAGTATCCAGAGGGAAATGCTTTCACATTCTGGTAAACTTGAATAAAATTACGTACAGCCACTTCGATTAGAAGGGTTTAAAGGGAAATGATACCATAAAAGCAATAAACCCCACTGCTATCTGCTTCAAACACTGAAAACATCTTTTTAAAATTAATGTTTCCTGCAGCCCTGCCATGAGTTAGGTCTGAAATAATTTTAATATTAACAACACTCAGGAGCAGGTCAATCCAGAGCCAATCACATGACTGTATTAGTCTTCTACATCTTTCCAAATGTCCTCTGCATCTTTCCAAAACAGTGGAGTAATTTACACCACTCCAGCTGGTGTAAATCAGCAGGGTGTCCCTGGCATCAGGAGAGATGGGAAGCACAGGCCTCACTGAAAAATAATCACAATGATGACGACTGAAAGGGAAGAAAAAAAATAAAAAACCCCAAACAACAAAAATAAAAGCTTGCTCTCAGCAAAGCTAAATTGTACAACTCCCATGTCACACATCTGCTCTGACCCCCGTCATCCCGAAATGGGTGTGAAATTCAGAGATGGAAAGAGTTTAAAGCACTTGTAATCTCTCCGTCTGCACTATCTGCCTTGAGCAGGAAGGAGGGATCCGCTCAATGAGAGCTATTCAGGGCCTCTCAATTAACCTGATTAGTTCAGCACGCTGCTCTCATGAATGACACCTTATCTTGGAAATGAAGGGAAAAAAACTTCCTTCCTTCTGGAGATACAGGCGGCCCCTAAAGCCAGCGCAGCGGCGCCCACGGGCCGGCTCCCCATCACCTCGGGGAGCTGCTTTTGGGGTGGCAGGACCAGGCAGCCCGGGTGGCCCGGGCAGGGAGGGGATCCTCTCTCTGAGGCCCATCCAGGCACACGCTGGGATGTGGTGGCGGGGGAAGGGGAACTCCCCCGGGGGCGGCCGCAGGTACCGCGACCCCCGGGGACGCTGCGGAGCGTCGGAGTCTGGAGCTCGTTTCACAGGTGACAGATTAATGAGCAATAACTGGGTTACCATGGCAAAAAGCATTCCCAAAATTCTCTTTTGTTTCCCCCAGAATAGTCTCCCTATTTCTTTTTTTTTCCCCTCCGAATCATGCCGCTCCGCAATAACACATATTAATGAACAGCGTGTTATTCTTTCAAGTGCCGGTGTCAACACGGCTGATTGTTACACACAAACTCCAAGGATTAATCAGGGAAAATAGGTACCTCAATTGCAATTATAATGCTGAAAACTCAAATTTATGAATGGCCAGCCAACTTTGAAGACATTTATTAGGGAAATTCCGATGACTTCAAAAGTATTAATGTACTAATGAAACATTAGGGCATGATGTATTAATGCTCTTGTAATTTCTGACAAATTGAGTTACCATTGTCACAGCAGGGCAATCCTTCAAGAAAAAAAAAAAAGAAAAGTTCCTCTCTCCTGCCACGTGGTACATGACAGATGACAATTTACGTACACATAATGGGGTTCAGCAAGTTTTCCTCCTACACCACAGTACAGTTTATTCCATTTTTCAGAATGCCAGAGCGATTATGGAGCTCACTGTGCTTTAAAAAAAAGCCTAGGAATTGTCTTGCCTAAACAGCTCCATGGGGAAGAGATTCTCACTGTGCATCCCTCACTCAGCAGCCTCAGAGTCCAGCAGGGCCCAGCAGCACCAGGCCCTGGTTCCAACAGAAAGACCCAGAAATTAGAAAAAAAAGCTTTACAGAGCTGCTTTTAACCCGCAAACCCCACCATGAGAAACAAATTCTGCCCCAGACCGCAGAAAACTCCAGGGCACCAATTTGTAACGCAGCTGAATTTCCTTATTTTAGATTAAAAAGGGGTAAATCCTGATCCAACCTGTGGGTCCTTTCCTTCTCCTGCCTGTAAACCCCCAGAAAGATATTCCAGGGTGTAGACTCCCCTCTGCAGCCAAACCCCAGCTTGTGCAGGACTGCGCCAGAGATGTGGCAGCACCTGGAGCAGCTGGGAGGAGAAGCGACCATCAGATCTTAATAGCTCTGAGCACGGCTAATTTTATTCTTCTTTCAGAGCAAAGAACTTTATAATGAATACGGAATACATTTCTCCTCTCCTTTTGTCATCTTTCTACAAAATTTGAACTAGGTAAAGTGGTTTTTAACATCCACTTATCAAAGTGACTTAACATCTGGGAAGTCAGCCAATGGTTATGTAGTGATGCAGATGCCAAAAAATCCAACTGCAGGATTATATTGAGGGAGTTTACAGAGGAGACCTGACTCAACTGGGTGGAAGTTGATGGTTATCCTGGTCAGGAGAGCCTGAGAGTCTCCCTGAAAAATCATAAGTAAAAATTAAGGAAGAGTATTGTGTTTTAAAAAGCTTATTTTTAACCCGCTGTATCCTGTACCAGTAACTGTTTCCAAAGGCAGATTTTGGATCAACAGATGAATAGTTTGTCAAATTCTAAAATGAAATGACCAGAAAATTATTTTCTACCTCTGACAGCTGTTGAGACAACGCTAAGAGGAAGATCATGTTTTGATTGCTAGACACTCACATTGGAATAATAAGTTTTTCTAACATTTCGTTACATAAAATTAATCGGTTCCAGGGTCACAGTCATGTCACACAAGGATGTCTTCTTTTTTTTTTTAATTAATCTTTGAAAAACGTGACCTAAACATTCATCTAATTGAATTATGTGTTTAGCTGAATGTTTGCAACCCTTTTTGGAAAGTCAAGGTGAGAGAAGCACCAGTTAAACCCAAGAATCAAGCAAGCCTATATGACCCTGGCATTGTAGCATCACTTAATTTTTTTTTTGTTGGCACCGTTTTTCATCTCTTTTTGCCCCAGCATGGCACTGGAAGAATTAAAGAAAACAATAAAAGAACAACTGAGTGTACAGGGTAGGATTTACTGGCATTTACTTTTAATTCTATGGTCCTTTGCTCTGTGGCTTATCAGCCCTATGTCAGCCCTTTTTCCTCCTTTATATTTCATGAGGGGACCCACATGCTGGTACTGAGAGACAGAGCCCAAGTGTCTGTAAGCTTTTTGTCAGGTAAAAAAGGGAAGAAAAAGGAAAGGAACAAGAGGAAAAGCAAAGCTAAGAGGCATCTATTAGATGTCACTAGGCTTTTGTATTCATGTCAATGATTCAGGATTAGAGTATTTGAAATAATCTTATTGAGAGAACTCAAAAGCCCCACAGAGGGAAAGCCTGCTCGGTAGCATATGGCAGAGCAGCAGACAATATCTTATTAAGGATGTGTTAGCTAACACCATTACTTTTTATATTACATTACTGAACTCCGGTGCCTCAGCCCGTTAGCGAGATGCCGTAGTTGTGGAATGCCAGATTGGACGTGTTGTTACAAACCCAAAAAGATTTGGCCAGGCCTCCTGGCTCGGCGGGGAAGGGCTCCCTCAGCCCTCCCCGGAGCCCTGGGAAGGGGAAATGATGTCCCCAAAGGAAGGGGACAGCACGCAGAGCCCTCCCACCCTCCGGTCACCTCCTCTCTGGGAAAAACACGGGGTAACAGAGGGCAGCTGCTACTCCAGCCCCAACAAAAAATCCCAAACTATTGCCAGGCTCCGCTTCTTGTCAGATGAAGGGAATTTAATTTTGTTATAGTGAATGCTGTTAGTCTAAAAAATCTTTCTTTGCTCTTGGACAAAAGCTTGTAATTGGAGAAATAGCTCTTTTTAAAGTTATCTTCATCTGCCTACACCTTTAGAGGCAGCAAGAAACCAAAGACAAAACAGCACTGTTCATAGCATTTCAATGATTGCTCTGAAAGGCTCTATATCTGGGTCACCTTACTGCAGTCCAGTATATAATTTCAGTGACTTGATATAAACCTTTTAATAACTAATTTCATATAATTCACATATTAACAGCAAGAGAAAATTCATGTTCACATTTCCTATTTCCAGATGCCATTTTTAAATAGAAAACTATTCATTCCACTTTAAAAAGGAAAAAAACCTCTAAAATAAACCTCTAAAATACTGTCCTTAGCAAAAAAAGTAAACACCCATTTGATACAGTAATATATTCTGATCACAAACTACCTATGCAAAGCTGCTAATGTGACACACTGGGAACTTTGTATGGGTTTTCTGTACTTTTCCAGAACAGTTACAGAAAAAATATCATGATGTGACAGGGAAAGAGGAAAATTCATACCAACATTTCCCACTACTACTACAGAAACTTGCTGCCTTCCAAGGATAGTGTTAAAAGCATTTCTAGAAACTTAGTCGTGATTTGCACAGTAACCTACGAGCGTTTCTTACTCTTTTAACTTTATTAGTTAGATGTTGTATTAAAATTAAATACTTCCAGCAGGCAGAAGTGCCTTTGAATTTAACACAATTATTTTAATAAGTGTGGCCAATTACTTATAAGAATACATTTTGGTGGCTGGAACATGCAAACATTTATGAAAACTCACATGAAGAAACTACTCAGACACCTCAGCACCTGCAGAATAAAGCTTGTGTTGTGTTTTTATCCAGTAAACACTGGGGTAGAGCTGAGATACATTTTTCATGTTCAGAAGAATTTTATCTAATCTGCATTAAAACTGAGGATGATCTTTGCAAATACATTTCCCCATTGCTCTTATTCATGTATGCATTCCCACTGCGACAGCAAATATGGAAATAAATCAGGTGTTAAGGAAGAAGAAATTTATCCACTCCAGAAACTATGTGTATATATATATGCATATGAGAAAAAGACAGGGTTTTTTTTTCTTCCTCACCACAAAAAATCCCCACTCTTGAGAGAGAAGAGCTGGCACTGAGCTGCATGGAGCCAGGGAGCCCACTGTGCCCAGCACATCCTCCCTGCTGCAGGACAGGCTTTGAAGGAGTTCACATTAAGAAATCGATAGGCACGAAGAACACATTTGAAGTTTTGTGACAAAAAAACAAAGGGATGGATCACCCTGCCAGGCCCTGGGCTCCTACTGGGACCAGAGCACTCAGAGCTTTCCTGGTGCTGCAGGAGGTCACTGCACCAAACATTTAAAGCACCTCCAACCTCAAATCCCCAAATCCTGGCACTGGAACGGAGCAGCAGAGCAATCCATGAGGTCTCACTTAGATTCCTTCGCACAAGAAAATCCACAGGGTCTTCAAGATGGACTTTGAGCCCTAAAACAAACCAGTTCATTCTCCTAAAATTGCTAACCCTTGCTGAGCAGGATTGAGGTTTTCAGGAAGAATCCAAGGGGCTGACTGACACAGACAGGCCGACCTTGGCGCAGCAGGTCCAGCACATCCCCTGTGTGCACTCGAGTCACAGCTGGCCAAGCCCATGGCTGTGGGTGAGCACTCACAGTCAAATGCCAAAAGCAGTAATCTTGTCTTCAGTTCTCCTCATCCTCAGGACGTTTTACACAAGTTTTTAGTCTCCCTAGAAAAAGCTCAATTTTTACTCTGCATCAGGAGAATCATTTCTCTTCAGGAATGGGATCATCTCCCTGCTTAGAAATTACAGAGTATTCAGCACAATGAGCCTGCTTTGCAATAGAAGCCTGTGCTCCACCACCAATGATATTAAATAGTAATAATCAAGCATAAGATCACAGTTAACTAAAGCCCCAAACACTAGCTGTGGATTCAAAAGACATCACTGAGAGAAGCAAGTAACTATTAGAGTAGTGTGAAATGTTTGCAGTGAAACCCAAAACCACATAAGACTTGCCTGGTTTGGGATCTAATAACAAACTGAAAACTCAGAACAGGTTTGCTGAGAAACTCCCAAACTTTCAGAGCGAGGTTCAGACCAAATTAAGGTTTTGCATAATACTTCTGAGATCGTACAAAAAATTCTTATAGTTGGAGGCAGAGAGAAGAGTAATCAAACAAACAATAAGCAGAAGCTGGTTTGACCCTGACCAAGTTCATTCAGCCCCAAGAGCAAAATAAAGGAATTTATAAGCAGTAGTGATATGTGCCAATCCCAACAGGATGAAACCAAGAGATTTTTGCAAGAACTCTTGCAAAGTTACCCCCAGCTCTAGTGATTTCATCACCAAAGAGAAGACTGACACCACATGCATGAGGAGCACTCTTAGAGGGGCGAGCATGCAAGCCTGAATCCCAGTGTGAGAAGCATCTACTGCTCAGAGTCTCCCATTTATCTCACAGCAGCTCAAAATGCCTTTGGTTGCCTAAGTCATGTGGGAAATGTTCTGGGTAATGCTTCTCAGCTGCATCAATCACAGCCAAATCCTGGAGGATGTGTTTGGGTCCCTCCCCTCTCAGAAATGTGTGGGTTCACAGACTCCCAGAGCTCGCATGAAGCGCTCAAGGCCAACTTCTGCCTCTGAACACCCTGCTTGGAGGCCCAGGGGGTTTAGGCAGCACAGCCTGAAAAGACAGCCTGGGAGACATCTCTGTCAGTGCTGGGGGTAGCTCTGTCACCCAGCTTCTGCTCCTCTGACTCCTCCCTGATGGATCAATAACTCCCATCTAGCTCTGGAAGGGGCCCAGCAGTGTTGGGGGGAGGCTTTCCAGCACAAAATTCCAGATAACAGCCAAATATGCACACCCAGGGGGCGTTCTGCAGCTCGGATGTCTGTCAGAGTGCTCCGTGCCTGCCCTCCTGCTCCTCTGGTGTGCAAAACCCACCCCAGGAGCTGTAGAGCTGGGACCCCCAGGCTCCCACAGCCCCATCCCTGGTGCGAGCAAAGGGGAGCAGGACACTGCAGACACAGCTTCCCCTGACTCCACACAGCAGGTTCTGGTACTGACACGGTCACAGGGACAAGGATATGACCAGGACAGGGCAGGAACTGGCACTCCTGCCAAGGGGCACCTGGCATCACCTGCCACTTTGCTGTGACAAGCCCATGTCCCTGTAGGCTGGGGGGAGCAGCTGCAGCATTGAGCCCATCCCCTGCAGCAAAGCACCCCTCAGCAAAACCCACCCTGTCCCCTTGCCAGAACCTCTCCTGGAGGGCAGGTTCTGCCTGCATTTGCCTCTCTCCAGACACGGAAAGCTATTGCAAAATGCTGTATTTGCCACATCTACCTCAGCAGTGTGTTTGTGGGGAGGACGCAGGGAGGGTGATACAGTCCTCCCAGTCACTTTTCCACCTGCCTGGAATTTAGGATGGAAAGATGATCAAGCCTGTAAAACACAATCCACTACCTGGTGACTTGTAAAGCAGTAAAACAGAGGGAATGAGTTCTTCACATCATGGCACAGTGAATTCCTACCCACAAACATAAAACTTTTCAGGTCACAGGCTGAAAGATTCCAAACCCATCTGTAGGTGAGTTGGCTGGGTGTGCTGGGACAGCTTAGAGGGAGCCCAGAGGAGCATTCTGCACATGCTGGACGCACAGAGGCCTTTCAGACACTGGTAGGAGGTCATGCATTAAAATGTTCTTTGGTGTCATCTGATATCAAGGCATAGGAAATACTACAACTCCAATCCACGAGTCCCCACCCCTGCTCCATGCACAAGAGCTGTGATAGCACTGGAAAGGCACAAACCTCTTCATTGCTCCCAAACTGCATCCAAAATGCCACACGAAGACCTGGGATTTCCCAGAGCATTACCAGAGCAGGGCCAGAAGAAGCCCTGGCCATTCCCGGCCTCCAAGGGTCACACAGTCCCTCCCAGGGGAGCTCCAACATGAAGCCCCCTGACTTCTACCTCACCTAAAGATTATCAATCCACAAGATAGACAGTGACCAAATTCTCACTACAGGTCCCGCCTCTGTTGGTAAATATTAGCAAAGCCAATCCCAGGTCACTGTCACCAGCCTGCTCAAGTACTCTGGGAAGAAGCAAAAGTTGGGATGAGCCAGCAACTGCCTGTTTTCAGCCCTTTTTCCATGCAATGTCTCAAGCAGGATATATATGATATATATGGTACATTTATTTTCTGCCGCTATATTTGGGATTGCAGTGGCTATTCCTATTTTATCAGGCAGGAGGCCTCCTATTGACTGGAGGCAGCCATAAAAGGCAAAGAAGCCCCAGCAGGCACTGGTAACACCATTAAATATCGGTCCTGACAATGGTAAATTGGGTTTAAAAGTTTGGAACAGAGTGCCAAGAGAGGAGTCTTTTTCCTGAACCAAGGAATAACATAAAGCCCCACTTTCTCCCCTATGTGACTTTTGTCATTATCATCTTTTCTGATTCTTACAAAGCAAACCTAATTAGGAAGCTCTCTCATTAGTCTTCCAGAAAAATTAGCACAGCTTATGCTAATTACTCCTGTAAAATTTAATAAACTCGTTGAAATGGGAATAGTCTAATGAGGTTTTATTTATTGAACTAAGATAACTGTAAGGAAAAAGGTTAGGACATCAGGATATCCAGAGTGGTAATAAAACTACAATTTATTCAATTTCTTCACAGGAATTTTATTGCAAACCTTTTAAATTCAAATACAAGTTACAATTTGAAAGTTAAATCAATCTAGAATTTAATTTAATAACAGGAAGTGCTCTGTGTTTTCTTTAAGTGTGATTACAATACAGCCCTGCCACTGCACTCGTAGGAGGAATTGTGCATTTGTATTGTGACAATAATACCCGTTTTGAAATGAGTTCCTGTTCATCAGCTCTTCATCTCAACACATGTAACTGGATTAGCGATAAAATATACAGGCTATGCTAAGAAGATGATACAGACACACACACAGGTTTCCAAGAAACTTCCTTGGGATGACTGCTCTGTAATCCTTATAAATTTATTTTGTTCTCCAGAGAAAATTTAAATCACTATTTTATACGCGTATAAATTTTTTTAGGTCCCTCTCACTGCTGCATCTGCTGATACTATAATAGAGCAAAGTATAGAACAATTTTATAAAGAAAAACAGTCATATCCTGTTTCAAACACAGCTACAGATTCTTTCTTAAAACCCATATTTTCATTAAAGAGAAATACACAGTTTGATTCCACATATATCCAAGGTTTGAAGAAGAATACAACACACGTAACTTCAAAGTCGCCAAAGAGCCTTTTCTCCAAGTTCACCAAACCACCACAAAGCCAGAGCCCCCTCTATCCCAAGTCTCTCCAGCCTCAAAGGGAATTAATCAATCCCAAATAGTATTCCAAATTGTCAGAAGAGGATAGCACTTCCATGTAAGTACATATGTCAAAAATCCCATGGATAGATTCTATGTTAAACTCTATGTTAGGTCAGAGTCTGTGGATTCACAAGATTTGATGCAAGAGTTAGATTAAATCCATAGGCAAAGACTTGATCAGAGCAACAGGCATGTGGCAGTGCTTTAGCCCAAATGGTAAATGAATTCTCTAAGCTCAGTGCAAATAAAAATAACTAAATATGGCTTTGCATATCAATTGACATAATAGTTAAAAACTGTGTGCATGGAGAAGTGACAATGGAGCACAACCAAACACATGGCCTGACTTGTGCAGGCATTTTAATCACAGAACAGTTTTAAAGGACACGCTTTAAGGTAAAAAGGCTTCGTATAAATCACTTCATCCTTTCCAAACCAAAGGGGACAAGAAAAATGAATAGGATAAATGTCACAAGAAACATCACTAAAGCCACTAACTGTATAAAGCACATACTTGCTTGGCCTAAATTGTTTGAACTAGCCCCAGCCAAGAAAAGGTTTTAAGTACCCTACTGGGACAGATGCGAAGCGGCAACAATAGAAGCCACACTAATGCAATCCAGGTAACACAATCCTGTTTCAAAAACATGGGGAGGGCTAATTACAGTACTGCTGAGTCAAATTTCTTATGCCATTGCAACCCACAGGAACAGGTCAAAATCAAGTGTTATTCAAACCACAGTCATATCAACCTTCTGTATCAAAGTCACAATTTAAAACCAAGTGAAGAAGCTAAAAGCTTAACCCATTCACAAGCCAAGTGTGATTCAGTGTGGGTGGCGAGGCAGGGTTTGTGTTATCAGCTTTGAGTTGTGTTTAGCTTGCATTTTAAGAAGAAACTTCAAAACTATTGCATCAATTCGTGTAAGGACTGAGACTGAGAAACAGATCACTGCTAGGAAGCCAAAGCTGATTTTTTTTTCCCTGTACCTATTTTCCTTATTTTCAGGAAGCATGTAACAGACAGCATCTCTAGATTTCAAAATTTAAAATGATTTGCAACTGGCAGTTTTGCATACTAGATAGTTAAACAAAATATTTCTGTAAACCTGCCATTAGCATCTTAACATCTCACTTTCCAGTACAATGAAAAATTCATGCGAATTTTGTAGCTTTCATGTTGCTCAAAATGCCACTCTAACACCATGTTTATAGTGTTCAGCTCTGCAGCATGCTTATAAAACACAGCTCTGCACAAGTTTCACTGGGGGGCTTTCCCCCACACACACACTTCCTCTGGTGCTACCTGATGCTCAGAGGAGATGAAAATACGCCTAGTTAAAATAGATAGGGATATCTTCCGAGATGTAAACATTCTCAGGATTACTTATCACAGCTAATCAAAACAACTGCTATAAGCACGCAATAAAAGCTCTTTCCTACCCAAGCCATCCAAGAGCTGGGATGAGCACAAGGCTCTGGACTGCTCTCCAGTGGTGCCCCCAACACATCAAACCCCCCTCACTTTCAGAAAATAGATGCTCTGGCATGCAAGATACTACAAACTTCATACAGCAGACATAACTCAGCAATGCAAGGAGAGGCACGTGCTCTGCGCCCTCACTCCTGTGCGTTTGGGACCCTTTGGGGTCCCTCAATTCACAGATCAGTGCAGGGTGCTGCTCTCCCCAGCCCTGACAGACACTTTTGCTGTTCAGTGGCCATTTAACCCCTCTAAAGTAATGCTGCACAACGCCCTGGCTGTCCCACACGGCTTTGGACAACACATTTGGACAATTCAAATGTAAAAATGGCTCTCTGGCTACCATTTTGCATAATTGGCAAGCAACAGAAACTACACATGGCTCAGAACAACAGGAATAGATGTATTGTACTACAATGATTTACTCAGTGATGTCAGATTAGCAATATGGATCTGTTTAAAAACACAATAATTAAGACAGGCAAAAATGAATTAATCAACTGACAATACAGTCAAAATAGTATTCCAACCAGAGAAAATAAGAGGAGGGAGAAAACCTTACGTTGCAGATCTATTTTCTTAACTGTTTTTATGCATAAATAAAAGCCTTAAAATGTAGATGGATGGCATCCAACAGAACTACAGTAGCTAAGTGATAATGATTCAAACATTTTTCAAATAGAAGTTAAATATTTATAAGCACCCAACCACATTTCATAAATCACAAACTATTATTATTTTATTCCTGAAGCTTCCCTGGCATAGCATGTGAATTGAGTCACAGAAAGTCAGAAAGAAAAATCTCCTCTTTATGCACATGAATCAGTTACAAGAGCCGGAGCCCTCCACATAGAAGGGCGCTCCAGTATCCCTCCGTTATCCCACATATGGCCTTTCCACGGCAATCACAACTGCAAAGCACAACTAATTCTCTATCAAAAAAACAAAATTTCATCCACATATCCTCCTAATTCTTCCCCATTAGCAACACAGGGCAGGTGTTTCATTATAATGAGGAGAGGGAGGAAGAAAAAAAAATGGAAGGAAACAATAGCAGTCCTTACCTGTCAATTATCACTGGATCTGATGGAGTCTCATTTCTGTTGCCACAGCTTTTCTTGTCACAACAGCGGCTACAGAGCAAAAGCGAAAGGATTTAGTGCGACCATTACACTGTAAAATCATCATTACGAACATGTTGGGTTCAAATTGCCAGCTCGAGTTACCCTGCCGGCCCTGCCTGCAAATCAGTCAAATGTACTGGGTCACATATGGGTTAATTACGATGTTTAACTTCTTGCACAGCTGGTTAGCAACAGAAAATATAAAAAGAGAGGGGTTTTGCCCCTTTCACAAATAATAATTCAAGGATTGCCCAAAACAGGGAGAGCTGCCTATTTGTAGCCTCTTTTCCGCAGGCTTTAACAGTTGTCCCGCAGACGCTGGCACTCAAAATAAGGCAGATTTTTCCCTGCTGAGCCTGGTTTTTACATTTGCTTAACGCTTGTGTTACACATCCACAAGATATTCCTGCTTCCACACAATTCCCAGCTACTGGCAAACCTCCCCCCAAACTCCGAAGGCACAATTATCCTCCCTCTAAGAAACACTGGTGTTAATGGGGGAGCTAAAATGCAAGCAGCAGCAGCAGCTTTTTATGCTCGAGCGCGCCTGTTTCCCCAAGTTTTCCGAGCATGTTAATGATCACTAATGCCACAGAGCTCTGCTCCGGTGCCTGGTGCCCTGCGTCAGGTCAGATACAAAGCAGGCATGTGAAATATAAGCTCTGTCTCCCAAAGCACTGCTCCATGGCTGACCTCGAGGCTGGGATTCTTTTTGAGCTAAGGTGGCTCGTTGTTGCCTAAGAGAAGTTAAATTGTTGAGTTTTTTTGGCAACTCCTTGTCAAGGGCTGTTTTCTGTGAGGAGGCATGAGTGTGTTGCAGGTGAGTTTGTAGGTGAGGTACGTGTTCCTGCTCCAGGTGGGAATCCCTCCTGGTGCCTCTGGAGCTGTGGCTGGGAGCTGCCCTGCTCTTCCCACCAGCCCATCTGAACCCACAAGACCAAATCACAGCCACCAAAGTCACCAAAGCCTTGAGGTTTCACCCACCCACTCACCCCAGGGAGGAAACCCCATCTTGCAAGGAAAGACCCTCTTTGTTGATGTCCCTTAATAGAAAATCCCCCACTGAAGTCAAGACTACAAGAAATAAAAATTAAAAAAAAAAAAAAAATAAAAATCAAGAAGCTCCTGACTTTCCCAAGTCCTTCTCGGTCCCCAAGGACCTCCTGGACAAAGCCTGGGCAGCTGCAGGGACCCCATCCCATGATGGCACCAAGTGTCAGGCAGTGAGGACCACCCCAGCTCTTCTCCCTGGCCAGACCTGAGCACATCTCCCTGTTCAATAAACTTCCTGGTCAACCTCAACCACACACAACCAAATCTTTGGAAACCACTAAGTCTGTTCCCAGTGGCTTTCCAGGGACCTGCATCTCGCCTGCGTTTCAGCAGCTGTTGGGGGGACACTGCTCACTCCCCTTCTGAGATGAACTATTTTCCTTTCCCCAGAAGGTGGAAGAACATCAGGGCAGGAAGAAGCCCTCAGAAGTGCCACGCTATATAAATAGCCTTGTTGGGAGTATGACAAAGGTTCTCTTGTGTTGCTGAACAATAGAGTGAATAATATACAGTTACCCACCAAGATTAGCAATAAAGCAACTAACCACACTAAAGATAACAAAAAAGGGGCCTTTTACAAAAACAGCCTGTTTAAACATGGCTCTAAAAAAAAATAATAATTTTGTTTTCAAAGAGAGGAAAATACATAATTCTTTTCACCGCAAAAAGCTTCAAGGCAACTATTCAGGGCTGAAACTTTTCACAGTTAACACATGTGCGGTATCTTCATTTCGGTGGAAGTTACATTGTTTGGGATTGCCAAAAAAAACTGCTTAATTTTACAGCACAATACCACAATTGATCCACCAGAACATGCCAGAGCCTTGGCACCCTGAAAGTATTAAAATTTAGGAAGGAATAAAATATGCTGTAGGTAAATAGTCGTGGGGACATTCGGGGGCTTTTTTGCCTATAAAAGGACTTGTCATTGGAGCGCAGCTAGAATGTGTGGGGTGAGAAAATATACCCACAAACAAGGCAATAAAAACTGCTAATCATTTTTAAATGATTAAAATGTAATTAGAAACAGAGTTGGCACAAGTTAAGACAATGCAGTTCTTGTGACTGAAGCGAATCAGGGCTAGTCCTGACATTCTCCCAGCAGACTGGAGGGACAGAAATTGCCACATTTACTCAGGCAAGCAAAGGTTCCCAGGCTCCCAGCACGAGATGGGCAAACAGCAGCATCCACACTGCACCGGGATCAGAGGCTGGCACCTCCTCGGGGCACCAACCCAGAGGGGGAGGCAGCACGGGGGCCTGGGGACAGGGACACCTCGGTCTCACCTCTTGCCACAACTGGGATGGAGTCAGGCAGTGAGCAGTGGGGACAGCCCAGCTTTGAGAGCAGGGGAAACACTTCACTGCTCCTCAGGTGGCCTCTTAATTGGGGTACCTTCTCAAAAGGGCACCCCAACAGTCCCAAGTGACAGTAGGAGACCTCACACTCCTTGACCACAATCTGAGGGTGATGTGGAGGGGCTGCATGGCTGGCACATGCCACCATTGGGTGGCTCTCTGGCGTGAAAGGAGGCCCTGAATGTTCCTTCATGAGCTAGAGAACTATATTTTAAAATTTAGCTTGCCTTTTGTGTTTCCCCCCACCGATTGAAGGCCTCCTCACTCTAGTCTTTCTATGCAGAGAATTAAAACATAAACGCAGATCTTGAGTTTCAGACCTGGTTAAAAGTGCTTTTAATTCAATTTCCCTCAAAAGCTTTGGCTTTTAGTGCCTACTTAGCACTTGGAAATAAGTTCCTAAATATTCAGCACCCTTTCTCCTTTCCCTGAAAGAATTTTAAAATTCCCAGGAGCTTCTCCAAACCACTCAGAAACCCACCAGCTCCCAGCAAGGCTCTGTGCAAGAGCAGGGAATGCCAGCTCCTTGCAGCCAAGGGGACAAGGACTTGTCTTTGCTATTCTTCCATGACACCTCTCCCCAGGTGGGGCCAGGAGCCACGGCTCAGACACAATACCATTTTGGCCCACAGAAAAACCTACAAAAATTGATTTTTTTTTTGTGGGGTCTAGTTGTTTTTAAAACAAGTAGTCCTTGGTAGCAATGCAGCCTCCAAGCATTTCCAGCTCCTGCAGCCCATCTCTGAGCACGCCACTGTTGTTGTCATCCTCATGGCACATCCCTGAGCCCCTCACCATCCCTATCCTGCTCCTCCCCAGGCCACTCCCAGCTTTTTCCAGCTGCCTTTCTCCTCTCCCCAGCTCTCTGGGACCTGCTGCTGTCCCGTCTTCTTGCTCCCCATCATCCTCCTCCTCCCTCTCACGAGCCTGAGGATCTCAGCCCAGACCCACAGGATGAGGCCTCCTCACGCTGATGTGTGGCACCCCAAACCCTCCCTCGCTGCGGTGCCTGGAGTGTCCCCGTGCAGGAGCCCAGCTTTGTGCATCCTGGGGACAATGAACAATGAGGAATTAGGGGCCCGTGGCACGTGGCCAGCGCCAAGGAGGCTTTGGCTGCCAGGCCCCAAGGAGTCGCCAGCGAGGCCGGGTGGGAGATTTTGCTCAAGGTCCCGGCGAGGTGGGATTGGGATCCCTCCCACGGGTGATGCCATCAGGGCAACCCCTGCCCCAAACAGGCTCCTCACCCTGGAGCGTTGAGGTGTGGGACTCCCTTGCCAAAACAGCTGTAAGGTCTTATTTTACACGGACAAAACCCATATTTTACTCCAACCTCATTCTCAGAAATCACTGAACCATTTTAGCTGAAACTTTCCAAAGAAAGTCAGCCTGAGGCTGACACCCTGCAAAGGATATTTCAGCCAGAACAGTTTAAGTTTGGCAAAGCTGTAAGCCACTGAAGGTTTCATAATGGAAATTGTTGAGGCAATATTAACTATAGATGTCCCTCCCTATGCTGCCTACAATACTAATAAATTCCACCGAGGTTGTGAATTCTCCCCAGCTATTAACATTTTCACCAACGGTGTAGATTTTTATATCTGACAAAACACAATGAAATCCTTTGAAATAAACAGCTACCTGAAGCAAACCTCAGCTTCGCTCTCCTACCACAGCCAGGACTCTCTTACACATTTGAATTCTTTGTCTCCTCCGTGCCGTAGCTGTAGTACACTATAAATACCCAGCTTTGTCACATAAATGCAAAGTTTTATTGTGCAGTTAGCCTTGATAGAAAGCACTGCTGAAAGTTGTTTAGAAATTAAATATCTAAAACAAGCTATTTTAAAATACAGAGCCCTCACTATTTCATGTCTGAAATGAAGAAATTTCATCTTAGGGAGAGCAAGCTGTCTTTCACACCATATGGCTAATGGTAGTGCATAGCAATTAGCTGGGCTGATTAATGGGGAACAGACTCTAATTTTATGCTTATAATTGAGGCTGCATTTGCACCCCTGGTGCAAATTCAGCACATCCCAACTTCCACTTACAACAGGCAAGAAATCAAGAGAAACAGAATGGTGTGGAGAGAGAATTTTTTCCCCTTCTAGACCCCTAAAGAGCATCAGATTTGCAATTTAAAAGCATGTTAGCAGCACAATAGATGACAGATTCGTGCAATAGGGTCAAGCGGCCTGGTAAACAAACAGCACCCTCTTACACACGTATGGGCAGCAAAGGAAATGGGGAATAGCTAATATGAGCTGCAAGAAATTTGAATATGTCTCCCCCACCCCATCAGGAACACAACATTTGCCTACTACAGTCAGTTTGGGTTTTTTTTCTAGCCCTCCACCTTATGGCCATGAAACGCAAAGCAAGGACTAGCAGTAAATAAATAGGAGAAGAATAAAGCTACTGAGACAGTGAATTTTAAGAACAAAGAAAGTGCAAAGTGCTTTAATAAAGGGAATGACTGCACATCTTTCCACATTCCCAGAGCAGAAATAATTGTGTCTCAGTCAAAGTATATTGAATGGCTATAAATCTGTGATGTGGGCATTTGGTCTTCTGGTAAGAACTCAGCCCACTATATAAAGTTTTAATTTACTTCTTACACTTTATGTTTCTGAAGTATCTGTAAGGAAATTAATTCATTGAAGTTGATTCTGGCTCAGTGAGTTATTCCTAACACCAAATCTCGCTGGTTAAGGATCAGGAGGACACATCACCCAGGACTAATGGCAGATTCAGACCCTGACACTGCAGGCACTTGAATATGTGCTTAATTTTAGTCATGTGCCCAGTCCCACTGTTGTACTGGTCTGTTACAGGAGAAAAGTCAAAGCCACTTGAGTCTTATCAGGTCAGGGGCCTCCTTTAATATTTCCATGAATTGTTCCTAGCTAGGTACCCAGTGTGAAAGTCATGCTAATTGGGCCAATGAATTTTAGGACAATTACAAGTTGTCAACATGACTGGGATTCCATTTGGAAAGGCACAAGTGGCCTGGAGTCCTCAGCAAAGCAACGAGGCTCCCAATGGCAGCAGAGGCCCAGGCACCTCTGGGAGCTCCAGATTGCTCTGGAGCTGCAAACCAAAGTCTTTGGTTTCCTGGAAGAAGCCAAACCCACTGAAGGAAGCAGCCTAGAACAGCAGGACATGAAAATTAAAATCCCCCAAAATCCTGCTGCAAGGAAGAATTTGAGTGGGGCTGTGCAAGGTTTCACCCAAGCTGGTGGAACAACGAGAGCAACTCCTTCTCTGCCTTCCTCACGGGGTGCTACACCCCCAGCAGGGTTTTAGCAGGAGGAGCTGTCAGTGGAGGACAAAACAGGCAGATCCCAAGAATTTAAAAAAAAAAAAAGAAAAATCAACCAACAGAGAAGTTTCCATCTGAGTATTTTGTCAAAGACTCTCCCCTGCCAGGAAACCCTCATCCAAGTTTATTCTTTTAGAAGTGGGTACTAGTTTTTACCCTCAAGTTAGTCCTTTTTAGTAAATGTGTTTTGTAAAAATTACAACGCATGCAATGGCATTTTTACAGTCTTAAAACAACTGATTGTAACAATGAGCTTATGCAAGAATGCCTCGTCTTCCACCAGGGAATTATTTTCTGCCATCGAATAACATGTAACAAATGATTTTTTCAGACATGCAAAAAAACACCCACTAACTTTAATGAGACTGAGAGGTCAAGCTCTCTGAGGTGGCAAAGCGGTCTGTGGTAAAAAGGAAGTAGAGGAGGCTTCACCTACTTCAACCAGAACAGAGAAGGAAGCAGCTGCAGAAGTCTGGGGGAGAAGAGATTTGACTGAATTAAAGTCACCAACCCCAGGCAGGGCAAGAGAGCATTGGGCAGAGCCAAATCTGCATGAGGAAGTTTAAAGAAAGTCAAGAGGACGACATCTTCTGCACAGAGAAGCTTCAGCTGCTGTGTTCTGGCCGGGTGGGGACCCTGCGTGAGCAGCAGCCAGGACAAAAGAACCTCCTGACCTCACTCCTTAATGCACATCCAGAAAAAAAAAATACAATAAAAAAATAGTATTTTGTCATTTTGCCGAGGAGTTTTGTTGGGAACTGGGGGCAGAGACGTTTATTGCTACAAGACTATAATAGCCTGTTAATTTCGGTGAGGAGACCTTTTGTGGGCTACAGTGCCTAAATGAAAACCAGCAGCATTCTGTTAAGAATAACTCTTTATAAATAATTGAAAACTAGTGTGACGACTGAGACCTTGCTGCTAATTACACACACCGAACTGTGTTATTTTGGGATTGTTTAATGCAAGAAAGATAAATTTAAGTCCAAAAATAGCGGTAGGTTCAACCTAGATTTTGGGAGACAGATTCATCTTCTCATCACTAATTAACTGGAAGAGGGGTATTTCTTACCTGCACATTATTTCATGCGTGAGCAGAACTCGGCACATTTCTGGGTTCTTGTCTTGGCCTTCATATACTATTGCCTGGAAATAAAACACATTTTTAGTTCTACATAAAGTTGAGTTTGGAGAAAATCAAAACATGTCACGGTAATCAAAGGCTCAGCGAGTTGCAAACCACAGCTCAGGCTAAAGAGACCTGGCATTTCCACCAAACCTGCTCCAAGACCTGCAGTTGTAAAACAACACAAGCTGAGTACAGCTAAATTCCCTCCTCTCTGTTGCACATCTCTCCAGCGGTGTGTAGGATGGATTTTTTTAGTAGTCAAGACAACCACAATTTTCTTTTCAATTCAGGATAAAATATAAACCTAATAGCATTAAAAGGAAGGGGGGAAAAAAGAAAGAAAGAAAAAAAAAAAGCTACCAAGGCTTGGTATACTTTGGGTCCTATTCATTAAAAAAAAAAAAAAAAAGACAGAAAAGAGAGAGCTCATGCATTTTTAATTACAAAAGCTGCACAGCCCAGGCATTTTCCTGGTAGCTCCTGAGAAAGTGCCTGGGCCTGATTCTTGCCTTGAACCTCCTGATCCAGCGCTTTCCAGAGAGCACCTCCGGAGTTACAGGCATATAAATAAGTGAGGAGAAGGCCCCACCAGAGCAGAGGAGACCAAAACAAAAAGAGGATCAACCAGCTTGAGAAATTTGACTCTGAGACAGCACAGGGAAAATCCTTTAAGCTAAAACTGTGGAAAGGCAGTGTGTTCACATTTCAAGAGGAGTCTACATTTGCTCCCAGCAGCAGCAAGGGATCGGCGTTACACACGAGCTGGGTTAGTGCTCACAGCCCCCGTGGGACAGGATTTCCTTCTCAGCCCCACAGAGTCATCTTTTCCAGCCACCCCTGCTCCCAGGAACCAGCCCCCCAGCAGCAAAACAAGAGTAGATTTTCCTTTGCAACAGCATCTTTTCTGGCACTGAGGTTTCTAAATCTTTTTGGGTGGCACCCCAGAGCTGGGATGGGAGCCCCAGCCTTGGAGGGGTGACCACCCCTGCATCTCAGCATCAGCACTACCCTTGAGCTTGCTGTGACCTTTTCAGCCTCTAAAACACAATTTAAAACAAGAAACTGGGGGGAAAAACCTCAGCAGGTAAAATGACACCTGAGATGGGCCTAGAGCTAGTGATAAAATAGAGAGTGAAATTTAAGAAGTGTGCTCTATGGATGAAACACATTTTAAGGAATGAGATCAATGTGAAATGGAAGCATGGAAAACACTGACAGAAAAGTAAGTTACCTTAATATAGAACAAACTGCTTTTCCAGTCCTTACAAACGTAACCCACAAAGGTTAAGAGGGGTAGCACAAATCTCAAGACACACAGATCTGAAGAAGCATGTACTGACTCTTACACAATTTAAATGGCAACACGCAATATTAACATCATGCATTAAAAAAACTACTTAATAAGTCCATAAATAACATCCGAAACAGACACCCGTGTTACCTTTGGTAGTTTTAATTTTCTAACTTCAGGTTTGCTGTGGGCCTTTCCCTAAAACCTGAGAGCCAGTGGGCTGGGTTTTTATAGCTGGTAAAACAGAGGCTGCCACTAATTGCCACTAATGGGCCCAGAGTCTCACCTGGCTTTGCCCCCTCATTTCCACCAGTGAGGCACAACAGCTGTGAGCCCAGCACTGGGATACAGGGGATGCACAGAAAGTCCCCCCAGCACAAACAACATTAACCCCCTGACCCCTGTGACCCCCACCTTGAGCTCCTTCCCCATCAGTGTCCGAGAGACACACACATAGCTCGCAAGAGCCCTTGGAAAATTGAATTACGTGTATTACAGCAGGGGGTGGGACAAATTCAGAAAAGCATCGTTCCCAGCATTAAAAGGGAAGATGGGGAGAAGCTTCCTCCAGGCAAAGCCAGAGAACTGAAGTAAGTGGCTGACACCTGGTGGGGTCAGTCAGCGGGGACATTGCAAAGACTCCAGAAAACCCCAGATCAGGTTCCACCTGGCAGTGGGACGGGCCAGGCAAGGAGGAAGCTCATGGCATCTCTTGGACTTCATCAACAGTTAAAAAATAATCTCCCTCTAAGAATGCAGAGCAGGAGGGGAAAGAGCAGATCTACTTCTGAGGCCTTTTGTGGGACAAATACCTCCAGCCCCCCGTCACCTCCAGACAATCACAAGGTGACGTGGGAGGAGAGGGCTGCTGGACTCAGCTCCTTCTTCTCATACTTCCAAATACGAAAATGAATTTACCCAGGATGGGTAAGCTTGTTACCAGTGGAGCCAAGGAAGTGCTAGAAACTACAAACCAGAACGCAAAATTTACTTTCTTTTTTATCCCCCTGCCCTCTCTCCTCCGCTCCCCTTCCTGCTGCTGTGCTTACTTAACCTCCAGGTAGCTGCTTAAATAACTCAACTAAATAGCAATAATGAACGGGCAGAGTCAACACTGTGGTACATAATCACCTTGTCTGTTGTGTTTAGCATCAGTGATCCCTTCTTTGCTTGCATGACATTCTTCTGCCTCCCTCCACGTCAAGGATTTGCTTCTCACTTTATTTGCATTCAATTATCGAAGTTGCACCCGTGCACATTTTGTTTTCTCCGCATCAAACGCCTCTCTCGCCTACCCTATTCCTGCAGGAATTTCTAGGAAATTCTGGGAAGCAGGAGGTGGTGCTGGGCTCATTTCTGAGCAGCTCATCCCCATCTCCCCACTCCAATTTCCTTGTGTGAAGCACCAAATGCTTGCCCCCATGAATGGCCGCCCGAGAGCCCTGCAGATACTCGACCGCCTCGCCAACCGCGCCTCTGAAGCATTAATTCTACAATTAGTTTCAAAAAGGAAACAGGAACTGCTAAAGTTTCAGATCGTTAGAGCTGCCAGAAGTATTTTTACAGGAAGGGTCCTACTACGTTACTGTTGTGAAAATGTTTAGCCCTCGGATTTGAAAAGGTACTCTTTTTAACAAAAATATCTTGGGGTTTTTTTAATAAATTATGCGGTTTTTAAGTTCAGGCTTTGAAACAGGGAGATTGCGTCGGGGTTCCCAGTCGCACTAACGTCGCCGTGATTTTGTCAAATAGGGATCACATTAATGAGAGACAAAGTGAAAGTTACAGTGCATAAACTTAGACCACAGCAGAGCTAAAAATAAGCCTGCAGATACACATCAGAGTTGTACAACAAAACACCGGCAAAGGAAATGCAAAATTATAGACTTTGGGTTTTTTCTTTTTGTTTACTTCATGTCGTTTTAACTCGGTGGCATTTCAGAAGCAATTGAAAATAGCTTTTCTTCTCCTGAACAACCTAAACATTTCCCCACAAAATTTATCTTCCATTTTGCCAGCTGTTACTCACCCAAGTAACCTTCCTGCAAGAAGTCCCAGTGAGTAACAATCACTCACGCACAACGGACTTCAAAATCAGGCCCCGAAAAATTAGTGTCAAAAATATGACTTCCTCACTTCTATTTAAATAAAGCTGCATAAAAAGTTAAATCAAATTCAATTCACTGCTTAACAGCAAATAAAAATTACTACATTGAGCACATCACAATCAAGTACGTCCAAAAATTCACCTAAACTTTTCAGCAACAGACTTCATTATTAAAAAAAAAAATAAAAGAAGAAATAAAAACCAAAAAGGATTGGGGGGCGATGTAAACATTAAGGCTACAGTTCTTATTTAATTTTCTTTTTCCCCAATAGATGCAGTAGGATGAATTAATAAAAGAATTGACAAACAGGCTGAAAAAATACAGAGACAGATTTTGTCCTTAACCATTCCTGAATAAATCCAGATTTATGCTGGTACAAGTGAGGGCAGAATCGTCTCGTGGTGTCAGTTTGCCAGTCAAGCAATCCTGCTTTCAGAACTGGACGAAAAACAATCTTGAAGGAATGAGATCATGGTCATTATATTACTCAGTTATGTCATGGCCTTGATTTTAAAAGAGTAAGAGAAGGAGAGAAATCACCAACGTGCATCTAAATCCACTTGCTTTCAGATTCCATCTGCCTCACAAAACAAAGTATCTCCCTTACAGAAATAAAAGAGAAGGGAAAACTCATTAAAATTAGGGTCTTTTCCAAAACAGAACTAAAATGATTTGGAATGACGTTTACAGCCATACACACAGGGAGAAAATAAAATCCTGGCCCCACCGAATTCAATAGGCGCTTTGCAATTGACTTCAGATGGGCCAGAATTTCACCCAGAGAGGATTAGGCTTGTATCCACTACGTATCTAAAGAGAAAATACTGTGAATTACATTTATTTGGCTTTGAATCCTTAACCCTCAATTACCCGAGGTTTTACCCCGGCCCCAGGCAGAACCTCGCCCCATCCAGGGAGGTTTATCCCGGGCAAGCACGGAGCTGGTCCCGGGGCGAGGACAGGGAGTTCTTGCTCTGCCTCTCCACGCACAATTCAGAAGCATCTAATTATTTTATCCAGTCTCCCTCCGCCTTTGATTCACAGCCTGCTTATCGACGTATTCACACAAATTAAATAAATTTATCTCTCCTAATATGTTCATTTTTAATGGTTTTCAAACATTCACATGGAAACAGCTCTAGCGTAAATATCCCAGAACAAATGGCTGTATATTATACAGGAGGGAGCAGTTGGGCTGCCAGACTGGGAATGCACCAGGCCATCTGGCTCAGGCAGTCTCTCCAAAATCCTCAGCTTTGTTTTCACCCTCAGACTCCAAACAACACATTTTCCACTGTGATGAGTTTACATTTTCCCAAACACAGGTCCTGATCATGCATGCAAATTCCAAACTTCTCCATTCCTCTCTGTACAAGAAAATTAAAATCACCTGCACTTCTGACATCTCACCAAAGGCACAAGAAAGCTGCTAAAATCTGGCACAACGTAAACTTTCCCCGTCACAGGGGTTAGGTTTTGTTTTATGTTTGTGTGAAATTTCTCCGAGTCTGCTGAGGCTCCTCTGAACTTATTGATAACATTTTTTTTCCCATGCGCGTAGCTGCCAGAGAAGGGCCATGCCATGCACAGAATAGAGCTGATCAAATATCTGCAGACATCAGAGAATGACAGACAAGTCAACAGAAAAACCATTTGCATCCAGAGTTATAGCTCTGAAAAAAAAAAAATCCAAATATAAACAGGGTTTAAGTCTGAAGGAAGGATTTTTGACTCATGAGGGCTCTCAGCAACAGACAATAGCCATCGAGCAAAACTTATGATTGTTAAGATGCCTGAGCCATATTAGCATCCGTTATATCTTATGGATGAGAACGGCTGAAGGAAAAATGGGTGGGGAACAAGTATTTCAGATTTATTTCCTCCATCTTTCCTAATAGTGAAATACCTCAACTTTATGAAAATACAGCCAAAGAAATAGAAGGCATCTCTTCTCCATAAACATATTAAAATCCTTTGACTTGCCCAAAAACTCCAGTTTTATTAGAGCAGCCATATTTCACGGTTTTGCAGGCAATTTCAAAATGCATCATTGTTAGAGGCAGATCTTCTGCGGGAGGAGCTGCTGCTTCACGGAAAGCAACAGCCATAAAGTTTGGGGTCCTACAGGGTTTTACACATTAGGAATGTGATCCTGACATAAAATGAGGTGCCAATATAACATAAAAGAAAATTTAATTAAGCCAGTATTGACATGGAATGTTGTTGCCTGAACTGGAAAGAACTTTTCTGCCACAGGAATGATTTGCGTGTAGCGTTTACAATTTTTAAGTGACGGGGACATGTTTAAGAAACTTAGCGAGACCCCCGAAAGCCACGCAATTCCCATTTCACCCAGCGCTTCCCCGGGGCCATCACCAAAGGCCAAGCACGGTACCCCAAAACCAACCCAAAATGATGCCACATGAGACCAATCCTGGCTGGGTTTTCCGTCTGGAAGTCCCACAGCCCCAGTTCCAAGGAGAGCGCGGGCAGCCCGAGCTCCTGTTTGGGGCAGCGCGTGCCCAGCTCATCCCACAGCTCATCCCATCCCACAGCTCATCCCATCCCACAGCTCATCCCACAGCTCATCCATCCCACAGCTCACCCCACAGCTCATCCACCCCACAGCTCATCCATCCCACAGCTCACCCCACAGCTCATCCCACAGCTCATCCCTGGGATGCAGCTCCCAACACAACTCCTGGCTGCCTCAGCAGTGCCACTCTCCAGCCCCACTGCCCATCCTGCTCCACAGCTGACAGGGAAGCACACACGCACCAGGACACGGGGATCCCTCTGTTCCCCCCAGGACACGACTCTTGCTCTGAGTTTCTTAGCCGGGCACAGCCACACAAACAAATCCCCGGCTCAGGCAGAGCAGGAACGCTCAGGAGCAGGAACATCTCCTCTTTAGTACATCCACAGCCCCCAGCACAGCCAAGCCCTGCCTACACACTGGTACAACACATGCTGCTAATGGGACATTCACCTTAAATCTCTGAGCAGCAATGCCATGCACAGAAATCCAGGTCTGATTCGCAGAGGGGCTTTTATTTTATCTTCTCTAACTTAATAATCCGCAACCGTACAAAACCTCGCAATTTGTAACCGTGACACAAAGAGAATATATTTAAATCTGATGTGTCCGTATTAAAAAATAATAATAAAAATTTAATATTAAAAAAAAAAAGCCACAGATACTTTCCTGTACGATCTGGGGAACCTAACTCATTCAAGCTTTGCTTCTGTGGGATTTTTAATTTGCCACCAGAAACCTCAGAGTGGCTGTAATTTCAGTCTGGGAATTCACAATTATCGAGTGTGTGAATGTGCGTGTGTGAGGACTGAGCAGATACTTGCCAACTGAAACGTGTATGCTTCTGCAACAGTTTCATTTAAAAGTAATCATTTCATTATCCAATTTGTTCTGAGCGTCATGCATTAAAATACTACACCTTCAAGTAGACTGACAATATATATTTAACTTTCATTAAAAATTAAAGAATTTTCAGACAGTCTTTGCAATATTTAATTACAGTTTGATGATTTGAAAGTTACTTGAGAATCTTCTATATAATTCACTGTCATAAAATATAAATGATATATTCAACATTTGGGTGAGCTTCTGTCATGTGTTGTACTTCACTTCCTAATAAGCATTCAGTAACCGACGCAATCCCAACTCTGAAACAATTTCACTTTTGAAAAGAAAGAATTAAAAAAGGAGAAGGAGAATTTTGCGTCTGGCCCCCGAAAAATTCGGAGCGGCACATGCCACAGTTTTGACATGATAATGCCCTATTTTTCATTGGCAATTATAGTCATGCCTAAAGAAACTACAGACATGAAATTAATATGTAAGCAAACATGTTTGCGTCTAAAACTGCTTTTTGCTCCCCGTTTTCTAATCTAAGCTCAGAGAGCTTTTGTTCTAAAATCCTCGCTTCTCAACCCCACTGCACTTTTCCCAAAATCTGTAATTTGCACTAACTTTGTTTTTCTAAGACTTCCTGAAATCAGACAGATTTTTTTTCTCCTCCTTCATTGTGAACGTGCTTTAAAGCTACACGGTAGGTTTTACAAATAAACTGTATCTCGGGGTTTTTTTTTTCCCCTTTCTCTCCAAAGACCCTCTGATGACTTGATAATAATGAGAGACCAAGAGGTCAAACAGTGCCTTAGGATGAACTCTTCATATGCAAGATGCCTTTGTTAAGAAAATTATTTTGAATCCACTGCTCTCCATGAGTTCAGGGCTCTGTTTTCAACAGGATTATGACCAGAGGCTTCTGCATTTCCGTAACGATAGGAAAGCTATTTAAAGATAATATTTATTGATAGTCTCTCTCACACGATCTACACTGAAATACACAAGCTCCAAAAGAGCTAAAATGAGTTCATATATCAGGAAGATTTTGTTACTTTTAACACAAACTAACCAATTAGTGCCTGAAAACCAGGGAATGACAGTAAAGGCTTTCCAGGATTTTTTATGAAGAAGGGTATGTTGCTGCTGTTTTAATTCCTACATGGAATGGGCTCTGTTTGGAAGTGTACAGTATAACAGAGTTCAGATGAACAGTGGATTGTCTAGTAAAATTCACCCAAGTTCCTTTTTTTTTTTTTTTTCCTTTTTTTTTTTTTTTTTTTTTTTTTGGCTGTTGAAAGACAGTCTTCAATAGCAGGAAAAGATGTTTTGGGACCATCAAAGAGAGTTTTGTAAAACAAACTCAGCCCTTAGAGCTTTATGTTTTGCCGTAGAAAAGAAACCCAAATACAAGCCAAGAGTTTTGTCCCTGCAGAAAACATACAAGGACTGACATTTCCTAGCCGTACAAAAAAAAAAAACCTTAATGTTTTTCTTAAATAAAATGTAAGAATTTTCTTTAACAAGTAAAACAGATTAGGAGAGGAAGAAACATATTTTAAGGATGAAAAGGCTCAAAAGCGATCCCAACTATTTAAAAGAAACGTATTCTAAGAGAAAAATATTCTGACAAGAGCAGAAAAAAAGCCAGAGTAACAATTAAAAAAGGGGGAAAAAAGGAAAAAAAATAGTAGAGAGAATCGATTTGCTCAGATAGTCCCTTTGTAAAAATACTGGTTTAAAACAAAAAAGTATTTTTTACAGGTAGGCACGCACGATTTTACTCTGTTTGGGAGGCTAAAAATCAGGCTTTAAATGAGGATTAATGCACTGACAAGCCCTGCTGCCCTCCCCGAGTCCGACACCGAGCTCGCCGCTGCCCGCGCCGCGATTCCGGGGTCTATTCCGACATGCGAACGTGTCACGATACAACCGCTCCTCCTGCAGCCAGCGCGGCCGGCGGCAGCGCCGGGAGCGGACAGAGCGACAGACACAGAGCCCCGCGCCGCTGCCGGGGCGCTCGGGGCTGCCGGAGGCCGGAGGTTAATTCTTATTAATTAAGCGGCGAACCCATCCGCAGCCCCGGCTGGGACGGCTGGAGGGTCGCCCGTATTTTTCTCCCTCAGCCCGGCCGCAGGCAAGGTCCCGCGGGGACGCCTGTCCGGCCCGCAGCCCGCTCGGCGGCCGGAGCGGAGCGCGGCCGTGCCCGCGGGAGGCGGCGGCTCCGTCCCGGCCCCGACGGGCAGAGCGGCCCCGCC
>VXBU01017621.1:837303-883106 GCA_013400315.1 Bombycilla garrulus | reverse complement strand
TTTTTTTTTCCTTAGGAAGTCTGATTTTTGTTTTCTCGGGGAAAATAATTATAATAAAACCGGTTCCTGTTCTCCGGTTGCGCCGTGGCAGAGCGGGCGCAGTCCCGCATCTCTCCGCGGGCTCCCCGACCCGCCGCTGTCTCCGCATCACCCTCCATCCTTCCCCTGCCCGAGCCGCTCCCGTCTCGTCTCTCGCCCGGGCTCTGACCGCGGAAGGAGCTCTCAGTGCCGGCGGCCTGGGTTATGCCTCCCCAAACACAGGCTTGCCCATCCCTGCACATACAATGAAACAAAACCCTGCGCATCCCGGGCTCCTCGCCCTCTCCACAGCGATGTCACACCGCGGAGGCTCCGGGGAGGGAGGGCAACCTCTGAAGTGTCTGGGCTATCTCGGAATCGCTGCCGTGTCCCTCGATGTCCCCGCTCCCCGATCGGAGGTGCGGGAGATGCTGCCCCGGGAGATGGAGGGCGGGAGGTGCTGTCCGCTCCTCCCAGGGGTGCGGAGTCCCGCAAGGGGCAGCGGAGCCCGCCGGGCTGCATCCCCCAGCCGGGAGCCCGCGAAGGGCCTGGAGAGCAGCCCGTGCAGTCTGGCAGCTCCAGAGGCACCCACGGCAGCCCGGCAGCTCCACAGAACCCTCTCCCAACCACCTGTACACCACTGCGTGCGGCACAGCCGCCTGAACCTGAGCTAAGCCTCGGGAAGAGAGCTCTGAAAGCTCCAAAGCAGGCACAGAGCCCACTGCCAGCGCCTCGCTGGCACCGAGAAACTGTCCCCGATCCGTGGCTTTAGGCGAGTCCACACACAAAACATCCACATCCCCAGCACTCTGCATCCTCACACAGGAACTGTCACAGACAGCAAGTTTTCACATTCCCTGAAGATGCCATTTGAATCTTGACACGATGCTACTGTGTCATATCTCAGGGAGATGTGGGAGAACACGGACACACAGCCACACATGAATATTTACACCATAGGTACAGCTCAGGAGCAGTTTGGCTCCTGCAGAGCTCCGGCTTATTGGGCTTCCTCCGGCTGCTGCTGCATCAGTTGTATCATATCCAGCCTAAATGCCTCCGTGGTGAGATACATTCTGCAATTAAAAGCTATTTGCACCTGCACTGATTGCTCCTTTCCCAGGGCATGGCTCTGCCCGGGGAGGAATAATGCGTTTGAATCAATATACTGAGCAGTTGGCAGATTTCGCCCTTCAAATCTGTTCAGGGGACCAGGGGACCGTTTCCATGCCTTTTCCAGGATGCTAAAGGGAAATCATCCCAGCTGCGGGCTGAGGGCACCTCCACCGGGCAGGGACAGCCAGTCACGACAGCAGCAGTGACAAGTTCGCTGTTTTCCTCATTATACAAAACTCATGCCTCTGTGCCCAACACACAGGGAGCTCTGACTGAAGTTTGGGGGAAGATGCCCCACCTGGGGCTTAGGGGTGGTCTCAAAGCCACTGAATAAAAAGAGTTAAAGACTGGCTCGACCCCCACAGGAGGAGTGTGAAGGAAAAGCAGAAGGGAAACAAAGCCGGGGGAAAGGAGAAAGTCAGGACTTTGCAAAGAAAAAAAAATGAAAAAAACAGAAGAAGAAGGAAGAAAAGCAAGGGGGCTGGCAGCAGGCAAGGAGACTTCTGTGTTCCATCCACGCCAGAGAGGCCAAGCCTGGAGCACTGTGGCTTCGATTTTAAAGAATTCCAGGTTGCCTTCAGCATTCCCTTTCCATCCCCTGCTCTCTGGACCAGCAGCACCCCACTCTGACTGCAGCAGCACACAGATCACTGCTATGAGGCTGGAGCACATTCCTGTGCCAAACTGCGCCCACCCTTCCCTCAGCATGGCAAACAGAGCCGGAGGAGGCTGCAGAGCCTACCCCAGGGTCGGCCACTCGGCACTTCACCCTCCTGCTGCAGAAGCAAACTGGGACACGCTGCACTGAGGGTGCCCTGCAAGCCCGAGTTAAATGCTCTCTACGTTCAACACAGAATAAAACACACAGACCTGTGGGCTGTGATTTGCTCCCAGGGGTGAGGGAGCTCCCAAAGCGAGCAAGAGCCGCAGGGCTGAGCCGTGGATTTTGCACAAAGCCAGGAGCTGAGACTTTGCAGGACAGGCAGCTCACAGACAGCACTGGGACAGGGTGACAGTGTTCCTGGTCATGACAGATAGCAGGGATGGAAGCAGAGGAGGAAAAGGCTGGCCCTGGCTTGTTCAGACTATTCAGGAAAAAACAGGGTTCCTGGGGAACAAGGGGTTTTGAGGCCTTAGAACAAGGGGGCCATGGAAGGAGAGCTCACTCTGGAGGATAAACATAACTTGTGTGAGGCAGGAGATGGAGGTCCCAGAGCACAGGGAAAGGCCTCTCCCCTGCCTTGACAGCATTTCCAAGTGGGCCCAAGGCCCCTCTCGCCTCTGACCTGGAGTTTATCCAGGACAACTCCCTCCTCCTGCCTCCAGTCCCTCCTCTCCTGCCCTGCGGCTCCTGGCACAGCAGGGACAGTCAGGCCTTGCTTCCCTCTGCCCAGACCCCGAGGGAGGGAAGAAGTAGCTGGAAGTGGGAATTTCTGAGAGAAAAACCTTCTGTTCCCTCATCCCTGAGCTTTGCAGTTGGATAAGGCCCCCTCAAAGGGACCACGCTCCTTCCTGCCCTCCTTGGGAGGAGGCAGAGGAACAACGGACCTGGGACAATCCAGGGAAAGGGAAAAGCAGCTTCTCCTCTCAAGGTGGGACTGAGAGCAGAGCACTCAGGTGCTGAGCTCGTGCCTGCACTTCTCTGGGGGTTTGGAAACTGTTCACTCACGTTGTCCCCAATGAAAATGCTTTTCAGAAGTATTTTCCTCACGGGCTCCTGTGTCCATCCAAAGACTTTCCTTGCACAGACAACTCCAATGTCTGCCCTGGCAGATGATGACACTATCCAGCTACTTGGGGTGCCTTATTCTTCCTACACGGATAGCTCCCAGAGAGAAGAGGAAAAAAAGGCTCAGAGAACTGTGAATTGGGATAAAATACTCTGACTGGATAGAATAATCGTGTTCAGGGGAGAGCCTGGATGCCCCTGGGACCAGCAGAGGACCCGTCCACAACGTGATGGCGGCAGCACCCCCTTTCACCCCTGCTACAAAGAAGAAGCAGTAGCAGGTGACCCAGATGGAAAGGTTTCATCCAGGATCTTTCCTCCTCCTGCCCTCCTTGGGGGATTCCCGGGTTACTCCTGGCTAGGATGGGGTGTGGGGGCTCCGCCCAGGTCAGGGTTCAGTCCTGCGGGTGGGAAGCAGCGAGTGCCGAGTGGAGCAATTGCTTCAAGGGCCGGAGAAAGGGGGAACCCCCCTCGGGGTGCCTGAGGGCGGGGGATGCCAGGCAGCGGAGAGGCCGGCCGAGCGAATTCCTCGGAGGGAGGACGGGAGGATGCGGCCCCCCGGGCTCAGAGCCCCCCATTCCTACCCGGGACAGGAGCCTCCCACGGCACCTCCCGGCGGCGAGCAGAGCTGTGAAATTGCGTCGTGGTCATCCCCCACGGGGCAGCACGGAGGGGAGGGACACGGAGGGAAGCCCAGCTGCGTTCCAGGGCGCGGGGAGGGGTCGGGGCGGGTCCCCCCGGTGCCCCCGCGGCGGAACCGAGACCGGGGCGAGAGAACGGGACCGGGGCGGGCGCGCCGCGTGCCCACAGCGCCACCTGGCGGCCACAACGGGANGGGGATCCCGGGGGGTGTCGGTCTCGGGGAGAAGATGAGCCCGGGGGGACGATCCCCGGGGTGGGAAGGAGGCGAGATCCGAGGGGGACCGACTGTCCCGAGGTGGAACATCCCGAGGGCTGGTGGAACATGCCGGGAGGACGGCGGTCCGTGGGAGCCGTCCCGAGGAGGGGCCATCCCGCGGAGATAATCCCCGGGGAGAAAAGCGGCTCTCACAACCCCCACCCCGGTATCCCGGCACCGGCAGAGCCCCGCTCCCGTTCCCAGGTCTGACGGCGAATGCTCTTCTGAGCACGGAGGGTGCAGCCAGGGAAGATGTGGATGACCAGTCCCTGGGAGGGTTCAAGGCCAGTCTGGATGGGGCTCTGAGCAGGATTTTGGTTCCCTGCAGTACCACACGAGTTTACCATGCATTAAAGTCCAGCCTGTATTTATCTGTTTGTGCTGACAGCCGCTGGACAGATNGGGGAGAAGGATCCTTGGGGAAAGGGGTCCCGGGGGAGGGGGATCCTTGCCGGAGAGCTCGGGGAGGTTCCCGGAGGAGGGGATCCTTGGGGGCGATCCCTGGGGAAGGGGATCCTTGGGGGACAAGCCCGGTGAGTAGGATCCCATGGGAAGGTCGGTCCCGAGGGTGGGAGATGCCAGGGAGGGGATCCCGGGGGGTGTCGGTCTCGGGGAGAAGATGAGCCCGGGGGGACGATCCCCGGGGCGGGAAGGAGGCGAGATCCGAGGGGGACCGACTGTCCCGAGGTGGAACATCCCGAGGGCTGGTGGAACATGCCGGGAGGACGGCGGTCCGTGGGAGCCGTCCCGAGGAGGGGCCATCCCGCGGAGATAATCCCCGGGGAGAAAAGCGGCTCTCACAACCCCCACACCCCGGTATCCCGGCACCGGGAGAGCCCCGCTCCCGTTCCCAGGTCTGACGGCGAATGCTCTTCTGAGCACGGAGGGTGCAGCCAGGGAAGATGTGGATGCCCAGTCCCTGGGAGTGTTCAAGGCCAGTCTGGATGGGGCTCTGAGCAGGATTTTGGTTCCCTGCAGTACCACACGAGTTTACCATGCATTAAAGTCCAGCCTGTATTTATCTGTTTGTGCTGACAGCCGCTGGACAGATTATGGTTATTTTATCACACAAAACCTTGCTATGATTTTGACATTGTGAGTTCAGCAAAGCATTAAACATCTAATCAACTGCTCTTGGCTTCAGGGAGAGGTAAGTACTTGTCTCCCGTTGAAGAGTGAGGGAGAAATCCAGAGGCAGGCACTCCCTCCCTCTGAGAGGATGAGTTTAAGCATATTACATGGAATGGATTTAAATACCTACTAAAGTTGTCACACGCTTTGCTGAATCAAGACTGAATATTATCAGAGGCATTTAAGTGGCTGTGGAATCCATATCTCCTTTTAAACACTATCATAAACTCTGAGGACTTCGCATCTTGGGATTTTGACTTAAAGGTGCACAAGCTCTTTTGAAGGGTGTCCTCCAAAACCACAGGCAATTTCCCAGCTGGGGAATTGGATATTCAATATTTGCTGGGTTGCAAGCGTAAAGATTTCCACGTTTAGGACTCGATTTTTCGAGATTTGGCTGCTCTTTTGGTGCTGAGCATTTGGAAATCTGTTTCCACTGGCATTACTGTAAACATCAGAAGGTCCTGTGGCTTCAGCAGAAGCAGAACCATGTTCATCACCTGGCTCAGAATCCTGCCTGGAGCCACAGGCATACCTTTGAGCACTGAGATTTTGCCAGAACACAGGAGTGCTTTGGTTGCAATGAAGTTTAAGATACAGAGAGACACTCACATTTATATTGACTTTCCAGAGCTTTGGACAACTTGAACTTCAAGTCCCAGTTTTGTTGATCCAAATCAGGGGATTTCTTCATTTTCATCTTTGTCCAGGATCTCTGTCACTCGAGGCAGACCAAAGACATTCACCTGGGTTTTAACTTGTGTCCCTTCTCAAGGCCTTTTGTTAAAAATATCCAACCTGTGTGAAAAACAAGAGTTCTGGTAAAGGGATGGGACGGTGCTGGTTACACAGGAAGGAAGGGAACTCATTGGGAACTCTGGGTTATTTTCTGTTAGTTAGAAAGTTTGTACCTGTTTTAAAATCCACATTTTAGCAGAGGTTAAGCACGTTTAAACATTCTTACATGTGGAAATTCTTTGGAAGCTGCTGTTCACCAGCTAACCCTTATGTGGGGAGTGAGACATCGTGGTCCTTAGTGAAGCTCAGCTCCTGCTGCCTTTGCCTCTCTGAGCAGGCATCTGTGTGCTCGTGTGCTTGCTCCATATGCACACACATCCATTATGGATGACACACAAACGCTGCTCCTGCTTCCCGAGCAGCCTCACATCCCGCCCTCTCACTGCAGGGCTGAGGAAGTGAAGCATTCAGAAGCCTCCCAAAATGTGTTACAAATGATGTATGGAGAAACAACTTCCTCCAGCACTGGAACAGAGTCATTGTCGTGGCATGATGAAGGAACTGTTAAACAGACACAGCAGCAGCACTGGAGCTGGATTCAAGCCAGGGCATTTCAAGCAACTTGTAAAAAGTTCAGTGATTCTTTAATGACTCCACCTGGCCAGAGCAGGACCTCTGGTTTATGTGCCTTCCAGAAGATATGCTGCAAGAGGAGTGTGTCTGAGCTGATATGAATCAAGCGGTTCCTCTAACATTGCCTTGGTCTGGAATAGCTGTTGACCTGATGGAGTGTTAATGGGAACATTTATTTGTTTCTTTATCACTACAAAGATGTCATATATACTTACCCTGCTGCTGCCACTGTTCCCAAAGGGCTGTCAGCACCAGAGCCATTATAACACGACTGCCAGAGGTAATTTTTTTCCCCCCTCACACATTATTTCTTCAAATGATTCTGTGAAGAGAGAAAGAACTCGGATACAAAAATTGCTGGTAAAAGAACAGTACAGTGTGATGTGAGCCACAGAAGCTTTCCTAAATGCCTGTCAGTCTGTGCCTTTATTGCTTACAGAGAGCAGCACAGGCACAGCCTGGATCTGTCTCGGCACAGGGGGTGTGTGCTGTGCCTGGCACTCCAAGGATGGGATTTGCCACTGGAGCTCTCCCGTTCGTGGGGACAGGTGACAATTGCACGGACTGTGGGACCAGGCAGCCGCCCTGTGCACAGGGCACTGCGCCCCATCTTTGTATTTCTTCAAATTTCTCGTGTGAGAGCACAAAGACTCTACACTCTACAAAGAGTGTTTTGGTGATGCAGTCATCAGTAAATAGAAATTAGGCAGAAGCCCACTGCCTTTACCTGTGGAAGGAAAACAATCCCATCACATTTCATTTGTGTCACGCCGTGACTTGACAGTTTAAGGAAATTGCTAATGGGACCTTTTACTGCGGGGTCACGAGTTCAAACCTGGCTCTGTCGGTAATGACCAGCAGTATCTGATGAATGTTTGATGACGTGAGATGAAAATACGGGTCTCAATCCATTTATCAGTAGGAAAACCCTTCAACAGCTCAAGCCCCTTAAAGCTGATCCCGATAGAAAAGGCAGCGAGGCTGCAGCGTGAGCGAGCCCCTCCACAGCCCCGCAGTGGATCAGGGTCAGGATGGGGCCATGCAGATGGAAAAGCTTAGAGCAGAGAGGCTGGGCAGCACCTTTCTGTGCATAAACAAATCCACTGCTTAATGCACTGCAATATTCCCACAACAGCTCGGAATGAGAGAGCCAGATCCGGGATTGTTCTCAGAGGGACAATGATCCTGGCATGAGGGGGGAGATGCAAACATCGGGAAATCCGGGATCAAGAGCCGCCTGAAACTAGTGCCAAAAATCAGGAACTCACAATTTTGCAAGCTGAGAAGTTCTATTTGAATTTCTCGATATTATAACAGCACCATAAAGTTGAAACTCAAATATCAAGGTAATGCGTGAGGAGTTAGCAAACGTCCTTTTAAAATGTCCTTTTTTTCCTACCCAAGACCAACAGAAAAATAAATTATTGCCCGATTCAGTGCTTCCCGAGCTGTCCCTTGCTCTCAAAAAGTGTAAAAGCATCGCTGGCAGAATTTGGCAACTGCTGAGAGGTAAAGGCTGACGCCTGAGCAAGACGCAGCCGGTGCCCTGCAGAGCCCAGCCCGCCTCACGCAGAGCCCAGGTGCACATTTGGGACGAGGCTGTAACGCACATGTGCAAGGTCCAGCTCAGCTCCGCTGCCAGAACCGGCTCTGCACCCTCCTGAAGCCCCTCGGGGTTTCTCCTTGGGGATTCAGCCCAGAGGGGCAGGAAAGGAGGGGCTGAGACACGGGGGCTGCACCCCGGAGCTGCCTGACCCCGGGATGGAGCCACGCGAAAGATTCGCAGCCCTTGCGCTGGCAGAGCGTTTCCCAGCGCTTCGGAGGGAAATGAAAAAAGCGTGAGGGCCATCTGGCGGGAGCGGGGAGGGGATTCCGCTCTGCCTCATTGTTCTCCGCAGTTTTGCCACGGGCTAATTCCAGCTGCAGGGACCACCGGCCGGATTCTGAGAAATTGGGGAATGCTGGAGGGGCCGCGGCGGCGACATTTACCCCAGTAACATGCCTGGCACCTAAAATTCCTTTTTAAGGGAATTACAGCTCGGACGACTCTGTCAGCAGGGAACACAACACGCTCTGCCCTGTGTAAGGGATGGAGGAAGCTGCTGGGGCCAGGGCGGGTGTGCGGTACCTGCAAAAACACCGGAGCTGCAGAGCAAACACCTCGGGGATGGGAAATCTGGAGCCGCAGGGAGAAAAAGGCTCCTCAGCACCGTTTAAAGGCTCAGAGCAGGAGTGGTTTTCTGCCCAGTAAAGCTCAGCACTGACTCACCAAAACCAGCAGGTTCCAAACCTTTGTAGCTGCAAGTGTAGAAAATAATTCTCTAATTTTAGTGTTTTCCCCCATCTGTATGACATTTCTACATAGGACTCCATTCCTGTTCATCTTTACACTTCCTGGGATTTGATCCGTATTGATCCACATGTGCTTCCTTCCAGGATTTTTTGAGGCTGCAGAAATGACAATTTCCACACTAGTTACAAAATAATTACCCATAATAATTTAATAATGAGTTTCCCTTTAAATTATTAACATAGGTAGCCAAGAAAATTGTCAATTTTAACAAGTTTAAATTCAAATGATAAATGCCAAATCTGTGTTAAATGAGACCAGCAAATTAGCAATTAAAATGTTTATGCAAGAAGGCAAAAGATATTGTATTCAAGGAGCTGCAGAGCAGGCTCCCATCAGAGCGTGTGCCAGTGGCCTGTGATTGCACAGACCAGTTTTAAAAACCCTGCAAAGGGAAGAGGGGAAAATATCTGGCAGCGTAATTGCAGCTGGACAGCGTTGACTGGCATCCAGTGGGATTTCACCAGAATCCAAGCAGTTCTCAGAATATCCCCGGGTTATACCGAGCAGAAATCCTGACCCAAGTGGAATTATTTCCATCGTACAAATCGTTATCTGTGGGAATCTCCAAATCAAGGAATCGCCTTCGTGGCCCCTCAGAGCTTTGTCACCGGGAGCAGAGTCAACGGTGCTGGTTTTTAAGAAAGGGCAGAAAAAATGCCTTCCAAGCTGAAAGAAAAGTACCAATGTCCAAGCAGATTTCTGATGCCCTGTGAATGTAAATCCCATTTTTCCAGCAAACCTGGCAGTGGATCAGTGCCGTGGAATGTGCCAGAGCAGCTCCGCTCGTGATTTTGGCGGTGAAGAATAACAATAATAGGAAAAAGAGTATAATAGTTACAATAGTAATAATAGTTATAATAGTGGTGGTAATAGTGATAATACCAGTAGTAATAATGACAATAATAGTAGCAGTAATGGTAACAGTAATAGTAGTTTAACAGTAGTAATAGTAATAAGAGTAACAGTTGTAGTAACTGTAACAGTAACAGAAATGGTAATAGTAACAGTAATTCCATACTAACAGGAACAGTAATGGTAACAATAATAAGAAAATGCTGGTTTTCCCCCGTGCGCTCCCGGCGCTGCTCGATCCGGCCGAGCAGCTGCCGCAGCTCCCGGTGCCGGTCCCGCACTGCCCCGCCGTGGCAGCCGCCGGCACCGGCTCCCACCCCGCTCCTCCCGCCGGCTCCAGCCGCGTCCCCTGCTCACCTCCGGCACCGGAGAGAGGATCCAGCCCTCCGGAAAGCGACCCCGGGCTCCCAGGAAAGCGAGAGTTCTCTGCACGGGGCGTGACTGCACCCAGATGTTGGTGCAAACATCGGGATGGTGGCAGGTGTTTGAGAGCCGGGTCCTCAGAAGCGATGCCCAGAGGAAAGTTTGATCTCACAGACGGAGAGAGAACATCAGAGGAGCAAGAACCCACCTCAGCCAGCACCGCCCAACCCCCAAAACACGGCCGGGCTGGGTACGGAGCACACCAAAACCAGAGGGAACAACTGCAGAGCCATCGGTGCACAGACAGCCCCACCTGATAAAACCCCCGGGGAATTAGCCTTGTGTTTTCTGTTCAGAGCAAGGCTGGGGAGTAGAGGATCGTTTTTTGGTGGAAATGTTTCTGGCAGCATCAGTGAAGCCTCCCTGCCACGTGTGACAGCCGGACACGGGGACAGGCACAGCCCAGAGCCCCCAGCTGCACCCTCCGACTCAACAAGAAACTGACACTCCCTTCAAATCAACATTTAAGCACATCAAAGCTTGATGAAGAATTCAAGTAAAACTCCACCACTGTGTTTGAGGTTCTCCCCCACAGATTTTCCTCCCACCTGTGCCAGTGGAGATCATTATTAGCCTTTGACCAGATCAGCTGCACCCCAAGCTCAATCACATCCATGCAAAGATTTTTATCTCAAAAACAAGATGTATTTAGCAGGTTACAATTTTTCATTTTTCTTTACTTATCAACACGTACTTTCTAACACGGAGGGCCTTTGAGAAATTAATTTCCATCTGAAAACAAACAAGGGCTGAAACAGTTTACAAAGGAACCCATCTTTCAAGGACATTTCCTTTTAAATTGCACAATGTGGCTCTTAGCAAGGAAAATAAATAAAACTTAATCTCCCTGCATTCCAGCTGGCATTTTTTCCTCAAGCTAGAAGAGAACAATCAATTTAAAGAAAATTCAGACTATGGTCAATTAAGAAACTGTATATCATTTCATTTATAAATACCAGATACCTATTCAATTGATTATTTTTATCCGATTAAGTCAGTTTCACATTTTAAAATTCCTAGGAATGAAGTCATTTATCCACATCGCAGACCTGGGCTTTTCACATCTGTTGCTGCAAAATTCTGCAGCTCGTCTGGCCTTTGGCTGTGCTATTAGCTGAGAGTGTTTCAGCTACCAGATTTATTTAAGGATGTGGATTGTAAGCCTCCAGGAAATGGCGACTACTGGGGAAATTTGTGTCTAATTACTTTCAACACAAAGAAATCTTTTTTTCCTTTTTTTTTTTTTTTTTAATTTGTGTTGGTTATGTATTTAAATTATTTTTCTACTATGACTTCTGTCTTTAACCAGGGTGGTATCCTTAAGTTTGTGTGTGTGTGTCAGTGTTCTCTGAGCATTGTTTAATGAGCTGCCAGCACCCAGCCCCTGCTTCTCCCTTTCCCAACCACCCTTTTCCTCCTGACTCTGTCATCTTCACCCTGCACATCTCTGCCAGGGAAAAGGAGAAGGAAAAACCCTCTGGAAAACAACCTGTGGGCTTCTGGGGAAGTTGTAGAGAGCTCACCGAGTCTAGCAGGCAAGATTTTCTCTAAAAGTGTCTGTTTTCAAGAGAATAACCAATACTTTAGAGCCACAGAATGCATTTGCTGCATGGTTTATCAGCAAATATTTATTCCTTTATGGAAAGGGATGGAATTTCCCTGGCCTGGCTCTCCACACGGGCACCCAGCAGAGCTGCACCAAGGAGAGAAGCCACCACAGCTGGGTCTCCAGCAGGATCCAGAGAGTGAAAGAGCCATAATGAAGAGAAATAGACATTATAAAAAAGAAAACTGCTACCTGTGGGATGTGGGGCTGTGAGCTGTGATCTTCAACGTGGCTGCACACGCATATCACAAAAACGGGATCAGCAATGCTGCCACGCTCTGCACTGACACCAAGAAAAATGGAGTTTGAAGTTGCATTTACTGACAACTTTATGCCAGCAAAGCCAAAGAGATTAGTGGGGAAATGTATTTGTCAATCTTGCCCGCAAATGTTTTTGTGGGGCGGCAACACAGGCGAGGTTTAGAATGAGCAATCCACACAGAACAGCTCCAGGCACTGCAGAGACTGAAAAGCCGAAAAAATAAAAATCTCTTCATTACAAATTGAACACACAGGAGGAAAAAAGCCAGCACCAATCCCTGGACAATTCCACATCCCTCCTGGGAGCAGCACAAACCTGCAGAGGGCCGTGGATTGTTCCTTCTTGATTCTTTCCAACTCCACACCATCCTGCTGGCTCCAAACCAAGGAAGGCTCCTGCCCTGACTCAAACAAAATCCAGTGACATCAGATCCACTCCCAATTGGTTCCTTTCATTCTGAAAGCTTCCCAGCAAAGGTTTCAAACAGCCAGTTCTCCCCAAAAGTGTGTGTGTGGAGGACAGGGGGCTTGCACGTTGATACCATTATTCTTGTATTTATATCTTATTTGCCGGAGAAAATCTGTATTTTGAACCAAGTGAATTCAACCTCCGTGCCTGTCTGTGCCAGTTAGGCAAAACGTACAAGTCTGTTCTCAAACATTCAGACAGTTTAAGCCTAATTATTTTTGTCTGTATTAGAAAATTATTGAGGCAGCTTAGAAGTTCAATTTAATCAGGAAAAAGGAGACTCAGAAAGAAGAGATTTTCCCATGCTGGAAAACCTTGTGTGCTTCAAGAACTCTCCGCCTTGGCATGAAATGAAGTGTTTCACTAGGAACAAGGAAGGAAATGGATTCCTCTGCTGCAAAACTGCCAAAAACCAAAGGAGCTGAGAGCAATGCAGCTCAAAGAGAGGCTTTCAAATCAAACTCCTCACTACAGATTTGTTTCTCTCCTCATGGAGTCATCCCACCTTGTGTAAAGCCATTTATTTCCCTGAGCCCAGAGCTGGGACACCCGATAGGACTGACTAGACACACACCACCACACCATGTGACCAGCGCTCCTATTTCCAACAAAAAACCAACCAGCCATAAAATTCCCAACTGTTCCCATTATATCACCTAGCTGGAAGCATCTTTTTGAGTCCAAATGTTCATCAATCACACCACCATCGTGAGTCCACATGAAAACGATTTCAAGCCTCGGCACACAGTTACACCCTGATCATAAACACTCCACAAGCATTTTTTTCCCATTTACTCATGCACAGCTGCAGAGAAATAGAAAATCAACTCGAAGCAGCGTCCAGGAGGGAGTTCTGCACCAGACAGAGCACAGAGGTCAGGAGTGTTCGCCCAGATGCTCTACAGAGCACTGAGACAGACGGTTCATTTCATTCCTAACCTCCCTGCTCCTCCAAGCAGCCTTCCCTTTTCCTCCTGCTCAAGTTTATTTCTTCTGCAAGATCTAAGCTGGCCTTGGTTTTGGCAGTTCTCACTTCATCCCTGAACTTCCTGACCTGCAAGATACGGCCTGCTTGGCTTATCAGTATTTATTTCCCACCCACCCCCATTCTCTGCAGGCGTATTTTTAAGTCCCTGCTAGAGCTAGCTGTCCCTAATTTTCAGAAAATCCTGCCAGCATTTCTGAGTTGCCAAAAGCCAAAAATGAAGCAAAAAAAAAAAAAATGAACACACTCACCACATCCCTGAAGTTTTCTAGTCCAGATTTTATCAACCAGTTTGCTGTGCCTCATCCACCCTGTGGCACTGGACACGCTCCACCTCACTTTGCTCATTGACACCTCATGGAGGTAACTTCCATCTTTCAAGCCCTGTTCCTATGAACTCTGCACGCCTCTCTCTGCTCCCCTTCCTCTCTTTTCCCCCTTCAAGGTATCATTTTTGCCAGTAGGAAGTGCATCAGAGCTGTTCTCATCCCACCACGCCCCTCTTTGTAGGGTACAGATCTCCTGAGCCCCCACGTGTTGGAGCTCCCCCTCCAGCACAGAACAGCCACTCTAGGGTCACTGCAGTGGGAACGCTGCAGCACCACTTGTCCTGAAGGATCACAAACCTTCCTGGCCTGTCAGCCTCCCCTCCAGCACCACATCCACGCTTCCATCCTGAAATCCTGGCAGGCAGTTGTTTGCAGAATCTGCTCTTGGCCTATTGATTCCCAAGGAGCCTCCAGGTGCACTCACGCACACTGCTGTAAATCCACAGTCCTTTCCTGCAGCTTTGGCATGACCAATTAGCTGTGAATAATTCAGGTTATAAATTCAAAGGTCCATGGCCAAGAGATCAGTCAGGCTGAGAAACGGCTCCTTGGCATCAGCAGCGAAAGCAAACCTGAGGGGTTGCTGCTTTTCCAACGCCGCTTCCTGCGGCCATGAAAACGATGTGACAGTGGGACGGGAATGGGTCCCATGGTTCCCTCCTGCCCTGCTGCCCCCAGGTGATCCCACAGGTGAGTTCCTCTCCCTCTCCTCCCCGGGGTCACCTGAGGTACCTGTGTGTCCCACTGGGCCCTCCAGCCTCCCTCCCAAGGCTGGCCAAGCCCGGCTCTTCCCACTGGGTAACCCTTGCTCCTTACCATGGAGTGAGGAGATCCCATCCCAAGTTTATGGGATTATTTTTCCACATCCAGGGACAGCAGGCAGAGTTCAGGAGAGTATCCTTCAAACACATCCTACGAATTGAGGGAAAGCCTTTTTTTTTCCCACCACACTAAGGAGCATGCTGTAACAGCTCTGTCCAGAAAATCCCCATTTCCTGACTCCACAGACTTTTAAAGTGTGGCAAGAATGGAAACAGCCTAAATTATGTAGATGGAAAGTTTGGGCATGGTCAAAACATCCTTCTGAGAAAGACTCAATTCCACAGAAATGCAGGCATGCAACAGCAGGGCCCAGACCATGAACTGACAGGAGAGAAGAGTTCAAAAAAAATATTCTCAACTTTTTTTTTCCCCCTCCCCAAACACATCAAGCTGCTAATAAAATTTTTGGGATGATCAGTGAAAGCACATGAGAAATCCAAATTTCTGATTAATAGACAAGGAGACAAAACTGAGACAGAGAGTCACAAGATGGTGTGACTGATGTTCCCATCCGGTCTGGGGGAAGGAAACAGATTTGGGGTTTGTTTGGGACTCAGCAGCAGGCACAGCCTCCAGGAGCAAACATGCCTTTGAGCTCTGCATTGGCCAAGATCTGGTGACAGCAACAGGGGAGAGCAGGACACAGAGCACTGAAATGGAAATGGTGAGAACACAGGCACAGGGAGTGTCACTCCTCAAGGGGAACAGAGGGCTATCACTCGAGCCTCTCAACATGTACTTGTGGAATTTCAGTGCAAGAACCACATAACCAGGTGTAAAAATCTTCAAATGTAATTTATTAAGACATTCAGCTATGTCTGTCAGTCTACATCCAAATTTACTACTAAAAATAAAATAGTATCACATTTCACATTAGGAATACCGACTTTGAAAAACACTTGAGTCAAGCCTATCGTATAAATAAGTGACTAATTTCTCTTCATATCAAAATTCACATAAAAAAATTGCCTGCCCCCTACTCCCACCTATTTCCCCACCCCAGTCCCTTGTTCTACTTGAAGCCATGATGAATGTAAAAATTTAAGTATGGACATGTCCTTGTCAAAGAAAAAAAGGTGCAAACCTATTAACAGCTTTTAAAAGTGGCATTTGCGGAGTCTGATCATACACAATAATGTACTCATTCCCAAAGTGCAAATATCGCCAGAGTTTAATACTGTTTTAATTCAGCTGCAAGGGTTAAACATTACACAGCACAGTCCTGCAAGGCCTCGATCCGTGCCCTAAAACTCATCCCACTTTCCTCCTGAAGAGGCAAAGTGTTCATGAGAGCTTTAGTTTACTTCATGCAGCCCACACTGTGCCCATTATGAGCAAAAGTTTCATATACATCAAAATATTGACGACTCTGTCATAAAAGTCAAGAGTCACTATAGATTACATGAATTCAAATGCAACTGCCCCAAGAACACCCAAAGCATACACACGACGTATTAAGAGTGCTTCCATCTCCTGGTACAATCACTGCTCTTACATCTTTGATTTTTGCTTACGTGCCATAAAAAATGTCAGCAACCAAAGCTGCCCATCTGCCAGAGACCGGCAACCCGCGGCCCGTAACGCCCCTCAGGGCCTGGGACATGGCTCCGTGCAACTCCTCTCCCTGACCAAAACCAAGCCAGCCTCCTGTCCCCTCTGGCCACAACGTCCCACAGACCTCTTGCTCCTCTCACCCCTCACCTACGTCTTGAAAACACTCTTGTACTGCTATTTAATCCCAGACATCCTTCCTATGCCCACAGTTCAGAGAGCTTCTGGAGTCATTTCTACTACATCTCACTGGAGTTACCACTACCAAGCAGCCCATAAAAATCAGCATGGGAGATTACATTTTGACCAGCATTAACAGCTACACTTCTTTCACAGCTGTGGAAGGATTGGTTTTCTTCTGAGTCAAACGTGGATCTCTGAAATGTGTTTGTTCCCCGTCATCCTCTGCAGCCTCAGAGCTGGACACAAACCCTCAGATCTCGAGCAGGGCAGCCCTGTGGGGCTGCAATGAGTTCTGCAGCACAGGCTGCTCCCTGGCTGGCCTCACAGGGGCTCATGTCACTGTCCACGCTGTGAGAAGTCCCCGGCTGGGCAGGGCCCTCAGGGCTGTCGTGTCCATCGAGGGCCCTGCTCGGGCTCTCCTCTGCGCTCGGCCTGTGGTCACACTCAGCACCAGGCTCAGCTGCGTCTCCAGGCCTGGGGTTTTGCTCTGCACTAGGATTTGGCTGCTGCACTGGCTCTGATCCCAGTCCTGGGAGCTGTGAAGGGCTCTTCAGCTGGCAGTGGCACAGAGGGCAGGTTTCTTGCACGTACAGCCATTTCTTAAGACAACCCGCATGAAAAAAATGGCTACATGGTGTGATTACAGCAGTTTTCATATCCTGAAAGACACACACACACACAAAAAAAAAGAAATATATTATTATTTGTAATCCCATTCCTCTCCTCTCAACCCACACATCTAATGGGTTCACCAGATAAGCAAGAGACAGAAGCAGTCTACAGACAAAGAAGTGAATGTTCTTTCCTTCATGCCCACCATGTTTCATACAAGGAGCAGCTGAGGGAGATGGGGGGGCTCAGCCTGGAGAAAAGGAGGCTCAGGGGAGATCTTCTGGCTCTGCACAACTCCCTGCCAGGAGGGGCAGCCAGCTGGGGCTGAGTCTTCTCTCAGTGATCAAGGCACAGAGCAAGAGGAAATGGCCACAAGCTCTGTCAGGGGAAGTTTGTTCTGGGCATCAGTAAGAATTTCTTCACAGAAAAGGCTGTCAGGCATTGGAGAGGAGGTGGTGGAGTCACCGTCCCTGCAGGTGTCCAAGGAAGGCCTGGATGTGGCACTCAGGTCCATGGGGTACAGTCACAGGCTGGACTCCATCTCAGAGTCTTTTCCATCCTAATGATTCTCTGATACACAAACAATTCAAACACAGGCCAGGTCTCGCTTTCTTTGTTACAGGCATTAAAAATGAGGCAAAACCCCCTTGTTTGCAAGATATTATAAAACATGACCTCTTCAGGATGAGAATCACAGGACTGGTTGGCTCAAGAAACAATCATGCAAGTCAAACAGCACAATGACAGATACAACATGTAACGCCACCAGAAATGAAGTGACACCATGAACTCTGCCAGCTGAGACCCACATTATACTAGTCTGCTGTTTTGAGCACTGTCATTCAAGCTGGCAGTTCTACTCTTCAAAGAATTTCTATCGAGTTTGGAGCCAATCCAATCCCACTCTTTACTGCACACTACTAATGTCAGGGTGATTCTTTCACTGTCACACATAACTACAATTTCTGTTCAAGAGTAGGAGACTTTGGAGCTAGAAGTGTGATAAAGGTATTACTTCCAGCATTAATGTCTAAGGGCCTTACATCTGCTGGCTTATGTTAGCAAGACCCTTAACCTTTTGATAATTAGGTTTCTGCTACAAAACTGACACTGCATGTGAAGCAGTGGTGTCTGTGGAGACTGAGCTGCTTCTACAGAATAGTAACAAATCAGCTACCAAGAACATGTTGTCTTTCACCAACAAAATCCTCCAGTAATGAAGAAAGGGCACATTTGCTGCTACTACTGAGACCAGCTTAATCCAAACATTAGAGGTGTCAAAGCACTTTAAGGACAGAGTTTTGCTCCAGTGTAACTGGAGGGAAAAAAAAAAGCAGTTTAAGCACATCCAAACTCTTCATTCCTAAGAATTATCTTGGTGACAGCACTCCAAATCAATCAGCCCAAAGCAGAAAACTGGGTGATTCCAATAACTTACTGAGCATGGTATTGTCCATTACACACAATTCAAATCACCTATTTTATTACCTGCAGACTGAACTCAGTCTGGGGATATTTCAACTCAAGCCAGTCCTTTGACACTTCCATTCCTACCTGGTAGCAGATGGCACAGATGTCATTGTGCTGCTCCAGCTGCTCCTTCGTGGCCACGGGCAGAGATTTGATTTTATTCACAGCGTCTCTGCGAAGGAGGAAACTCTTCCAGCCCAGCTGGGCCCGCAGCCACACGTTGTAGTAGGAGTGGATGAAGATGATGACGGAGCCCATGACAGTCCACTCCCCAAAGATGGTTTCTGAGACACCATAGGCCACCACGCACAGAGCCACCAGGAACTCCAGCAGCCGGTACGTGCCGTTCACATAATAGATCACATCGTCCATGTTCTCCACCGGCTCCTTCCTGAACTCCTCCACCATGAACAGAACATAAATGAAGAGTGTCCCAAGCACCTGGAACACAGGGCAAGACCATGAGCTCAGCTTTCAGCTCTGACCTGGAGTTTGAGTCAGTGTGGCCACTGAGCTCTGTCCACACAATGCTCCTGAGCTGGACAGAGGGCAAGCCCCAAAGCAGTGAGTTTTTGCTGAACTTCAAGACAAATAAAAGTTGCTCTTTCTTGCAAAGCATTTAAGCTCGTTCCCAAGTACTTCCCCTTCTGAGTTGATTAAACAAGAGCACTGAGCATTTTAAGGGGCAATTAAAAAAAATTAATAATAAAAAGCCCAAGTATCCACAAACACTTATAGTATAAAACATTTCCTCTATTTACACTACTGTGATTCAAACATTAAATTGCTTTCAAAGAGTTTTACCTAAGTAAAGATATATAAATGAGTACTCTGGGAAAAAAACCTTTTTACTATGATAGTTACACACCTTCAAAAGCCTTTTGGCTTTACAACTTGAAGTAGACTTCCATTCACCTCTGTTCTCAGCCCACCCAGGAGCTCCTCAGCCTCAGACACAGGACAAAGAAAGATTTTTTTATCACCCTTTATAAACCTGCCCTTCTCTCATCCCTGATCTTTTCTCATCATGTATTTTCCCCCACAGAATAACAGGATCACAGTTAATTCAGGCTTCACAGGGCTGATGTTCTCACCTGAAGAGAGGTTAGAATACTGCTGGAGATAATGATCAACAGCCAGAAATCCATGTGGAAAAACTGACAAATCATGTAGGCCATGTACGCGGGGAACACGAGTAAGAACAGACAGAGGCTGACTGCTCGGAAATGCTTCCACAGACTCCTGCAAAACAACACAATAGGTTTTTATTTTTCAAGTCAGATTTGAGTGTCAGAATAAGAATAGAATGACTGCTGGATGTAGGCACGTTAGATGTTTGCTCAAGGCTTTAGCTTATTGAAAGGAGTTTCTATTTTACTTGGGCACAGTCTCAGGCCCAGCTTGCACACAGGCCTACAACTGTGGAAAGATCCCTCTCATCTGACCTTTGCTGTTTTCAATAGAAAGACAAAAAATATGGGGAAAGTAAGTACTTGAGATACTGAATGCTACAGATGGAAGTCTATTAAAATAAATTATCAAACGAGTAACTGCTTGGACACTTCTCTGAACAAACAAGAGGTCTCCAAGTTAAATAATTCTTGCAACTCTTCTTTCATGTTTTTGCTAATATGTGTGGGGCAAAGCCACTTCCTTTCATCACCAGATTTAACCCTACTGCCTTTAGAAGTGTATTCCCCAATTCAGAGATCATAAAAGAAGAAATGTAACTGGTTTTGAACATTTATCTCTGCCAGTCCTTACTCTGCTCCTATCATCGACTTCTTCCCAATCTCCTCCCCAACCTAAACACACCATCAATCTTCTCACAGCCACCCATTTGTGAAGGCTTTCAGAATATCTCCAGTAATTTACTATACTACCTCTACTTGTTCCTCAGGTTGTATTTTAATCTCACATAGCTCTGTAGATGAGGTACAGAAAAAGTCAAAGCATTTGGGGGCACAGGACAGCAGCACAAACTGATTAATTCAATACAGTCTGAAGAAAATCAGAGTGACTTTGAGGTCTGCAGTTCTGTGTCTATGAGTGAGGGAGGAAGGGAGGGCTGAAGTGAAATTTATCCTGTTTCTTGCTGATTTAGAACTGCCTGGGAGATTTGGCAGATGAGATAAAACTTGCAATCCCCTCAGTCTGGTTGTTTAAGCTGGGTAGGTGCTCCTATCCTGGCTCTACTCCCTTTCCCTCTGACTGTCCTGGAAGTTAACCTGCTGCACACAGAACACCTCTAAGATGAACAAACCCTACACATAAACAAACCCCTGCTCCTTTCTTCACTCACAGGTTACTAAAGGGAAAAGACAAATGCAATTGACAAAGATAAAAACAGATTAATATGAGAACAGCACACAGCATCTATACAGCTCTTCAAAACACAAATGAAACTGATCAATCCCACACAAGCCAAACATGTGGGACACTAAGGCAAAGCCTCCACCTCTTACTTTGCAAGTAAACCTTATAATTTTGGGATCACAAAAATAACAGGTTTTACAATGTCTAACACAAAGTCACTCCTAGAAACTTCCCACCCTCAATAGCTGTGTGAGATCACTGCTTTAGAGGGAAACCCACCCAACTGCAGAGGAGGTTAAGAAAAACCATTCTGCAAATCCACACAATGGAGTGTGGGTGGGGAGAGCACAGTCCTGGATTCGCTTAACTGGAACCACAAAACTAGAGAACTTGGACTAGAAAAGAAATCTGCACGCAGAAAAAACCAAGGCAATTTTACAAGTACTAAAAGCCATCAATTACTAGTTTATCACCTCCTAAAAGAACATTGAGTAACTCCCAGTTTAGGAAACCAGTCTCTTACTTGTCCCTTGAGGCTCCCAGTGCCAAGACAATGGGATCAGCAATTTCTAGCATGGACTGAAGGATGGATGCCACCACAATGAAAAGAATAATACTGAGCAGGAACGCCCGATGCACAACTTGGAGCTCAATCAAACCTGTCTGCACAGCCAGGATCAGGAGTGTGACTCCTTCAGTCATCCCCCTGCAGATCAACACAGTCAAAAAAACAAACAATCACATCTGTGTCAATGCTAGATCAAAAGTACATCTAGAAACAGCAGGAAATAAACTGTCTGCTTCTGTCACAACCTTTCATATGTCACTGGTTTTAAGTTTCATTGGTGTCCCTGGAAGGCTTTAACCAGGGAGGGATGTTTTCAGAAATTCTGGGCTTGGGAACCAGCAGATTTCGCTCCTGACAAGCAGTGTTTGGGCTACATCCAGCTCAGACATCACCCAGCACAAAGCATTTTAAGGACCCAGTTTAGGCAAATTACCAATTTTGCCATTTTTCAGTTTATGTCCCCTGTACCTAAACCAAATACAGCTGTCCACTTCTTTCTGTCCTGGAACTTCAGAGTGACTTTAATCCCTCTGAGGATCACCACAACTATTTGATGCAATAAAGTACCTGCTTCACCAAAATTGTTTTATATAGACCACCCTTGTGCAGCCCCAGTTTTTATCCCCTTTTTGCTTCCGCATCTTGGAATCCAAAATGTAAAACATTCTTTTGTAAATGGTCTCGACTCTCTATAGAGTTATGGGCTGGAGTAACAGGAAAGTCAGGATCCCAATTTTGTATTAGACAAGTTGAGACAAGCCTGAGAAAAGGCATTTTGGCTATTTCCCACAACAATTTACAAGCAATCCATACAATGCTGTGTTTTAAACCTCACAGATTACTAATGTTTCATACATGATTAGAGGGGAGATGAGGAAATGAAAATATGAAGTGTTTATATTATGCAAGCATGTGAAAATTTTTCAGTGACTCATGAAAATAAAAGCAATTGTAAATCCCAAGAAAGAGCCCTGAATTTGTGCAGAAATGAACCATCTCCCAAGACATCTGTGACAAGTATTTTCACCTCAAATCTTTTCAATGCACACACAGACTGGCACACAAAAAAACCTGTCAAAAGGTCAAGAATCAAAAAACTGCAATGCCACCCCTGTATTTTTACATTAAAATCTATCTGTTTCTTTTCAGAGCCTAGGCACAACGAGGCACTCACCTGTTCATAGCAGGATCGTTCATGAACGCTCGGTAACCCTGCAAGTAAAACTTGCAGAGAGTCAGAACTCCCAAAGCAACAAAGGAGACTGTGAAGACCAATCCCAGCAGTGAGTATGGAGTGCTACAGCATTCAGCAATACTGCCAGGAGACAGGGGAAAAGAAACAGAAAGAAAAGGTTGATCAGTTAAAAGCAATGTGATGAGCTCTCCCCTTGTCCTGTTAACTGTGCAAGTTGGTTTTAAAGCAAAATTGCACTGGTTTAATGAAAATGTTAAAATTTCTACGCTACCATTGAATCTTCCAATAAAAGAAAAAGATGAGATGGATTTTATTACTTCTTTCCAAGATATAAGTTCAGTGCAGCTCCCCCTTGGAGGCAGGGCTGTGCGGTGACATCCCTGCAGTCACAGGGCCACGTGGTGGCACTGTCCTGCTGCCGCTGGGGCTCGGAGCCGCGGGCGAGCCCAGAGCCGCCACACACTGAAGTCACTCGCTGCAATTTCACCCAGCACCACAAAGACCCAGCTAAAGCAGATGGATTCACTAAGGCACGTTCTCCTCCTATCCATAATGATGCACACCAACATCGAGCTAATAAATCCAGCTGGGAGACTGCGGCTTTTTTTCAGCATCCCCAACAGGATCAGGTGGGCAACACCTGTCTTTGAACAGCTGAGCCTGAAGCAGCAGAGGACAGCAGAGCAGGCTCTCCCTTCATTCAGCTGGTTTCTTCCTCTCTTTTGCTACAGTAAAGTCCCAGAGATCAAGACCCCAGACTTAAATTGGCAGCTGCATCATCCACTTTCTGCTCTTCTACTGACCCTGGCACTGTGATATTTGAACCCAGAATGTGCTTGGGTTCAGAAACACACCACTGACAGTGCCAGGTAAAGATAGAGAACCAGCTGTCAGCCAGGGGTTACACATCTGGAAATACTCATATGCATAATCCAAGGTAATACACTGACATATTCGTTAAAGAAAGAAAATAAATCTTCATTTCTTCCTCAGCACAGTAGTCTTGAGAGAGAAATTGCCATGGTCAAAACCATGTTAATTAACTGAGTGATGAGTAAAGCAGTCCAGTGCTCTGACAAAAGAGTTTTGAGGAAACACATGCTTCAAAAATAAACAAAGCTCATTCAAGAGACATTTATTTGTCTCTTTTAGTGACTACTTAAACCTGAAGCACCCCTTTGAAAGCAATTCACTGCAGAAAATGTTGATGTGTTTACATATACTATTTCCAGTACTTCTGGTAAGTCTTCAAATTCTGCCTGTTTACCAAGGCAAGGGCAGCTGAAAAAGCTTTCAGATGTTCCTGCTGATCAGGAGAGTGAGAAACAGTATTTAAAGCAATTATTTAGGTAGGGTGTTTGAAGAACTCTAAATTTTGCTTCAAAATAAATTATCAGTAATCAAGAATCCTGGTTCTTCTGCTTTTTTTTGTCAGAGTAATGTTAGAACTCTTCTTAAACTTGATCTACTATGCAAGGGTCCCAGAGGAGCTTGTGAGCTCAAGAGATGCCTGGGGAGCTTTACTGTGTTTATGTGTTAAACACAAGCTTATAAATTGTCCCAAAGAGCTGAACTCTTCATGGCTTCTCAAAAATCACAGCAGTTACAAACCCATGGAAAAGATTTTGAGAGGAACAAGAACAATGAAAGGTAAAGAATAGTTAAACAGCAAATATTGAACAAGAGCTTTCCAGTCTGGGAAGAGCAGATTTAGGCTACTCTCAGTTTTCAAGAAAACAACTTGAAATCCATGCCTCTCCTCCCCAGTATATGAGCTGAGGGGCACTGAATGAAATTATATGGATTCAAGCAATCAAAATGGATTTTTCATCATAGGGATGAGACTGGGCTGTAAAATTGCCTTGTCTCAGGACCTTCCAAATGACACAAGTGCACATGGGTTCAAGGGCAGAAACCACAAACTGATGGAAGAGTTTTTTGAGGGCTACTGAAATACTTATTAGCCACATCCAGCTAATGCAGCCTGACAGAAGAAGTTGGATGCAGGAATGGATGAGTCCTAGGAAGCATCCTGCTTGTCATACAACGTGTGGGCGTCCTTCCAGGAGCTCATCTGCAGCCACTGCTGGGAACTGGATCCCAGGCTCCATCAGGATCTGTTCTGACCCAGCACAGCCCCTCTGACCTCCTCATGGAGTCAGACCCAGCTCCTCTGCACACCCCAACTGCTCCCTCCTGAATTCCAGCCCCACTGCTTTAAGCAGTCCTTCACCTGAAGGACACAGATGCAGAATTCAATAGTTTTCATGGAAGAGCACATCTTTTCTTCCACTTTGTTGAACAGCCAGCACTTCGTTATTACCTGATCTGACAAGGCACTTCAGCTCCCTCCTAGGGGTCAGAGGCTGTTAGAAGTACCAGTAGAGTTTGGTTTAAGATGAATCAGTGTTTTGTCCCTGTTTTGCCACAAATTGGAGAAGTATAACAATTTGGTACAGGAATAAAGTCAGCTTCAAGGAAAAGGACTGCTTCCCCTCTATTGTAACAAAACTAAAATTGCAGAAGAAATGAAGAGGAAGAAAAATTTCAGACTCCAGTGGTTTAGTTAACAAGCAGGTAACACAGTCAGTGCTTCTGCATAATGCAGGGTGACACCATAAGCAATTTTAATACTATATGCAGTAAAAATCCTTGGCATTTCTCCTTAATGATAATTAATTTTGACAGCTTACAGGATGGCACCATAGACAGATGCAGCAAGGCAAGAAAAAGCCCAGCAACTGGAAAGTCTGATTGGAAAACTGTAGTGATGAAGAAGTTACTAATCAAACAGCAGAACTAATGATGTATGATCCCTGAAGACTCTGCTAGCTGGCTGTGTCTAGACAACTATTACCCCTCTATTATGGCTACTACTTCCCCAAAGGAATATTTTGCTTTCTTTGGGAGCTCTCCCACAGTTCTATTAATGTCTGCTCTGAATGGGATCCATGCCTTTGCAGGACAAGCTTAACAGGGTTTATGTGCATGGCCACTGCAGTAAGGACAAATATTTGTTGGGTATCCAAGTGCAATAAAGCCAATATCCACATCTCATCTCTAAAAGAGCACAGATACTCATTTCAGAAGACAGTTCAATCAGAAAACCAACTATCTGCAGGCTCCTGAATTACCTGGTCAAGAAGAGGAAGAGGAGCCTCTCTCTGGAGGCAGGCTGGTCCCGTGTACTGAAATAGGAATAGATCTGAAGAGCAAATAAGACGAGCCAGAACACCATGAACAGCACTGGGACCACCAGCTGGTTCCACAGAGACATCCCCAGTGCCAGGAGCCCATACACCTCCACCACCTGGGAAGACACAAAAAGGCAGTTTGTTATTGAGTCACAGCATTTGGGATTTGATAACAAAAAGGAAGTCAACAATAATGCCACAAGGAAGGCAAGGATAATCCCCATGACATCAGCCATGCCACAGGAAGAGAGGAGGTAGATCACAGTACAGTTTGACAAAGGCAGAGCTCAGGTTCAGCAGTGACAGATTTCCAGGCTGTCTGGCAGGAGGCAGCAGTACCTGACTCCAGCAGCAAACCCTCAGAGCAGCTCAATGTCCCTTCCTACAAAGACCCGGCTTGGAGCTGCTCCCTGCAGCCCACTCCCAGCTAGAGGGGTGAGGACACGTGGCTCTGGGTCATGCCAGCCCCTCAGATCCTCTTGCCCAGTTTAAGTCACAGCAATGTTGTTTTCTCTGTAGCTACTGCCGATTCACTGCACACATTAGACACAGAAATGAGTCATACCATTAAAAAAAAAAAAAGAAGTAGTAAATCTACTTTGCTGACCTGTTTTAAAGGAAAAACTTAAACCCCCCCACATTTTATGCTTAAGAATCTCAAAAGGATCACATACCTAATCCACCAAGTGTTTTTAAATTCATGCTTAAGACTTATATTGGAAAACTCTGAAGCTCCAATTACTTCCTCTGCATTGCAAAGACTAAGTTACAATCATTTCCAAGAAGCTGGAACTTCATATAGGTGGACTTAGGTCAAAAGGAAACTGCTCATAACTGCTAATTCCTCATCACCTGCTTCCCACAGTGACACAGAAGCCATCATGGCAAGGAAATTTTTGGAAATGCTAAAGAAGCTGACAGGCATGAGGGATATGACACTCACGGGACCTACTGCAGCACTGGGGCTGATGGACAAGCAATATGCTGCTGGCAGGGACACAGTGCCAAGCCCCTGCTTTGCTCACAGACTTGTCAAGGAAGTGCACCTGCCCTCAGGAGATTCCCCTGGCCTGGGAACAAGGCAAACAATCCTGTGCAGCTCCTGGCACAGTGCTCCACCACACTGGAAAAGGGTCATGCTATGCTCATAACGCAGATTTATAACGGTGAGACATTTCTGGCATCTTCTGCTGCAAACAGGCAGCCAAGGTTCTGGGCTTGCTTTTAAATTATACCACTGGGCACAGCCTGATAGACACACAAACACAAAAAGCTGCCCTGGTCCACCTGTTAGGGCTCTCAGGAAACACTCCTGGTGTTTAACATCCCAATATTCACTAAGTTTTGACGCTGATGTCAAACCCAGCCTAAAATAACCGGATTTGTGTGTAAACTCAGAAACACCAGGACAGCACTGAAAACCAACAATTGCTCAGAGTTACAGCAATGGAAATACAAGCACGAAAATATTCCAGTTGGAATGACAACATCCTCCTCTGGAATACACATCTAGGCTTGATTTGCAGCAGAGTTACAACCAGTCACATGAACACACCATGAGCCGATGTTTTTTCTGCTGTTTCAGGAATGCAAGCAAAGAGCAGCAAGTTCTTAAAAAACAAAAATCCTGGGTTTTGCCAGAACAATGCGAAAACCACTCACAATTATGTATAGCAACTCTATTACATGTATTTCGAAAAGCAGCATCCAACGTTCTAAGACACTCAGTTCCACATTACAAATTTTCTGCCATTTTTTTCTGTACTCCCAAGGGAAAAACACTTTATGCCCTCTGTATAAAAAGCCAGGAGAAAAGAGTATGATCAGTGTTCACAGGCCAGGAATAAAAGGAATACTTCCTCATGATTACTGTCATACAGCCTGGCATGGAAAGACTTGCAATACTGGGACAGGGCAGGGGGGACACAAGCAGTTCTAGAGATGAGGAGGAGACTTGGGTAACAGCAATATTTAGAACTCAAATCTGACAACAAACAAAAAACCCAGCAAGAAACAACTATTTTTCCCCTTCAACCTGGAATGTATTTGCAATTAAAAACATTTTTAAGATGTTGAAGTGTGTTAAACATAAGTGTCCAATAAAAAATAGATACAAGTCTCAAATCCACATCTAATCTGAATTTGACTTCAGGGAGCCAAACTGGGCATCCATTCATGTACATGGAAAATGGAAGTGCTGGTTCCAACCTTTTGCAAGGCTTTGAGCTGTACAGACATGGAACTGTTTTACCTCCAATGTTGCCACTCATGCACAGTAAGCATCATATTTCTATTCTCACTGGAAAATAGGATATTGAAGCTTTGCCAGTCAGCTCCCAAATTAATTTTTAAATCAGCAAATCTACAAGCCAGGGGAGGTTTTGATTTCGTATCAGAAAAAATTTCTTCACTGAGAGGGTGGTCAGGCATTGGAAGAGGCTGTCCAGGGCAATGGTGGAGTCACCATTCCTGGAGGGATTTAAAAGATACATAAATGTGGCACTAAGAGACATTTTTGAGTGGTTGGACTTGATGATCTCAGAGTTCTTTTCCAACCTAAACAAATCTGTGATCCCATGGACGAGGTCAGACCAATGCTAGGTGCTGTACAAACACAGAAGGATAATCCTGCTCTAAAGACCAACTACATACAAATTAAATAGCCAGACACCAATGATCAACATGACAGGCTGAGACCTTGGCACAGCACACACCGCCTGCTGCCAAGTTTTTGTTTGTGTATGACAGATATGACAGCAAACAAGAGCTTTAAAGAAGGTTTTGAAAGAGCTTGATAAGTTAGTTTTCAGACTGCTTCTGGACTGAAGAGCAGAAGGCAAAATAACAGTGGCTGGCTTTGAAAAAAACAAACCCAGGCATTGGTGAGAGCTGAAACTGTGGCTCAGTCAAAAGCCAAGCAAGCATGAATCTTTTTATACTGAAATATACAGGAGTATGTATACACACACACACACACACACACACATATATACTATATAAAAAACAGGAAATGTGATGTTTCTGTACCACTGAGAAAGTGTCCTTGGAATTAAACATATATCAGATATCAAAGCATTAAGAAAACGGACACGTCAAATCAGTCTTCTTGTTCAAGGTCTCAGTAATGCTGCTCTAAAGAAAATACCACAGACTCTTCAAATCACTAAGTTAGTGATTATTAGAGTCAAAATCAGCTTCAGTGTCACTCCCAATTTAACACTTCCATAATTACAAACACTTTTCATACAGAAAGTGTTTCTTGAAATGAACAGCTACCTCAATGAATGCTCAGGGATTACCTTCCTCACTTAATAAAGCTGCAAATAAATTCCAGCCTGACACAACCTTGTCTTTTAGCCTGGATTTGGGAAGGAATCAGCAAAATCCAAGTAAAGTGGCCATACTCAGCTGGCCAGCAGCATAACACAGGCTTGTATCTTAACTGCTCACCCATCCAAAGCTATCATAAATGAAAGAAAGAGGATGCTATGGACAGGAGCTTATTCGATTAGCTAAGAAAGGATGAGCTAGCACACAAACACAGGTGCACAGACGACAGCTAAAGTGTTTTGGTTTTGGTTTTTTTTTACTTCTTTCTTGCATAAAAGGCTCAGAAAGCAGAATGATTGTGTCCACCATCTTACCTGGACAAGCTCTCTGTACGCAGACTTCGCCAGGTTATAGGGCACCAGAAGATTTGATGCCAGGAAGTAGAGAACTTCCAAGCCGGTGAAAATCATGGCGAATTTGTTGATGATGACGATGGTTTCGAGCGGCACGAGGCAGAGCCGAGCCAGCAGAGGGAGCATGTGCGCGGAGAAGAGCCAGATCTGCTTGGTCTTCATGACGCAGGAGCAGAGCGTGCACACCACCAGCTGCCCTGGAAACGCGACACAGCAGTTCAGAATCAAGCTGATTATCCCCTTCAGGAAAAAGCGTATTTTTAATACGTTATCTTCCCAGAACACCGTTATCAACATCCAGCATATTATGACGGTTCTAACTAGGACATCTCTGTTACGAAACCAGGCTCCTCTCCGTGTCTTTTGCTGGGTCACTAAAGTTACCCTTCTCAAAGTGCGTACAGTGAACGCTTTCACTTCCCAGATTAGCGAGCTGTAAACCCAAAACACATGCAGAATCAGATTAATATAGCCCCAGGAATAAATCATACAGAGGATAACCCAACAAGCCAGCCCTCTTTTTCCTCACCACCCCCAGCTCAGCTGAAATTCCATCAGTATCTGTACACACACAGCAGCTTTTCTGAAGCCCAGCTACACTATTTCATCCTGACCTGTACAAAAAAAGTAATCAGAGATCCCAAATGGCTTTTAGAGCAACAATATTTACACTGTCAAGAGGAATTACTGACCAAGAACAGCCACAGGAGAACAGTCAGGTCAGCAGCTGAGACTTCAATAATTTCATAATGCCCTGAGGCGAGAATGATCACTGAAGCTTGCAAGTGACAGATAATTAACAACTAAATTCTCTTTAATAGCTGGTGAGGACACAAGCATGAGCACATCTCCCCCACACACCCACAGGTTTGGAGGGTGGTATTTCTAAAGCACTAAGACCATTTCAGCGTAACTGCTGCCATCACAGATACTGACATTGTACCCTTGATCCCAGAGGAAACTGAATGGGGCAAAATGCACATCGCCTGGACAAGAACAATCCTCACTCTTTGCTCTGCAGTAAGGAAGAAATGTATGGCATATTATTTGAAATCAGACTCTTGTTCACCATCTATGTTAATTTATATCCAAATGCCACAATACATGGTATTAAACTCAAGGACTAATGCCCTGGTTTGGAACCACCTCCATGATGTTTGCATTTCATAACTCTCCCTGAAACCAGAAGCTGGCCTTAGGAAAAGAGAGGAACCAGACCAAGGCCAGTAACATCTCTAGGTCAGCATGAACTCCATGTGCTCACATAAGCTCTCTGACCTTGTAAGCCCTTCTGGATGGGCTGGGGAGGGAAGCTGTGAGAGGAGAAACAGCAGTACCAGGGTTTTGCTTTCAGTCAGTCAAGCTTCCCTACCTAGGAGAGGACTTCTGCTTTCCTATAAAAATAACTGCAGCTGAGCTGAAAGCATTTCTAATCTCTACTACTTAAGCATACAAAGTTCTCCCTCCTTCACGCTGTCCCCTTTCAAGTCAAATTCCTACTGTCAATTCGATAGATGTATTTCTGAATTAGCAGGTGTCTCTGCAGAACAAGCACCCTTGCTCTCAGCAAGGCACTATCAGCATACTGGGTCTTCTGAGCCTCAGAGAAAGTTACTCTACTCATCCCTTTAGTTGTTCAGCAGACTCCAGCTCTGAAGCATTCTCCCTCTGCTTTGTTGTTCTCTGCCCACACACACATTGCTACAACGCTATTTAAGACACCACCAGCACACTGCTGTGCTGTCATATTCAGGAGCCTGGCAGGCAGCTTGTGAGGATTTCTGCGACTCACGGTAACTAAGGCAACTCAGCTGCACACACAAAGGGACACAAACACCAGCATCCAACGTGCTCTTCAGCATTTAATAAGAGTTGTCATCTGAAATCAAATACTGCAACAGCATCACGTTAAACAATCCAGTGCTCTCTGGGATGACTCTGGAGCTCTCCGATCACAAATTAGAGCCGCGGAGTCTCAGTAAACAGCAGAACCCGCTTTCCTCCAACAGCCACGTGTGGAGTGTGCTGCTCATCCCTGCTCAACCCTGGCCCTCCCACCCTTTTAATTTAAACACTGATCAAAAGTTACTTGTCATGGGAAAGAGATTTATACACACCATCAAGGGAAATACGCAGAGCGCTTTCTCTGGAGGCTCCAATCTCCTCCCTGAAATGTGCACCTTGTCAATTCTCAACCCCTGCAGGAAAGGTATGAAAGTCTCCAATGGAGTTTTGAGTGATGGTTCTTCCTATTTTAAACTGGGGTAGCAGCACCTGAGTTCAGGACAGCCAATTTGTCTGCAGTAAATGACACTTTATCTGCAGGTGGGGCTGCACAGCATCAGTCATCAACATCACACAGCAGGATCAACCAGAGAAAGTAACCTCACATCAAATCACAGATTTTAACACTCAAGGTATCTGCTGCAACTATCAAACCCAGGTGAATGTTTGCACCCTGTAAACTGAATTGCTGTGGCCTGAAAACTGGCAGACACAGCTAATGAACTCAACAGCTGCACCACCCCTGAAGACACCAACCAGGGTCCTCTGCTAGGGAATGAGGCAATAAGGAAGAAATTAATTGTGTGAACTTCCTGCCCATTCTTTTCCCTTCCCCAAACCTCCGCGGACACATTAAACACTGCTGACAAGTATCCAGAGCCTCTCAGCTCATAAGCTAATGGAAAATGTTCTACAAGAAAGCTGACATGGCACAGCCACTGTACAAGCTACCTGGAGTAGAGAAGCATCTTTATTTCATTCACAATTTTAGAAAGCTGATGTTAACAAACTCCCTGGCTACTTCAGTGACTTACTCAAAAACAAGGTATCCTGAAGTTAATATAAAACCCCATTACTGTGCCATAAGAATGAGCAAGTCTTCCTGGTAGCATCACTTACAAAACCACACAGCAGCTTTGGAAAGTTCACAGCTGATGTGCTCCCGAAGTGCCCCCCTCAGCCAAGGGGCCATCTCCAAAGACATTTATTTCTTCCATCCACCACTTAGGAACACATTATTATCCCCAGACAACAGTCATCAGACTGAGTTAAATGCAGGGGAAGAAATGACCGAGATCCCATTCAAAAAATATTAATGAATAAAAGCATTAGCAAAGGTTATGTTTGTGAACCACCTGATACTGTACATCATTCCCTTAATTCTGACCAGAATTTCAGGAACCAGAGCTGTACCAGCAGCACCATCATTCCATTCCCTCGTGCACCTGCCTTGGTGCCCGTCAGCAGGGCTGCAGCACAACACCCTGTCAGAATGTGTGAGGGAAAGAAGGAGCAAAGCACCTGTACGTTAATTTTGCTGTGAAGATGACACCACTCAGTCTGTGCATTCCTGAGACTCCACTGAATAAACAGCCTCGTACACAACAAATCTGAGAAAACATTTCATATTTGTACAAAACACTGTCAAGCCTCACAGACCACTTTCACAAGTCTTCCCCAAAGATGACTGCTTGTCATCAAGACCAAAATTACATTTTCAAGTTGTCTTTGAAGGAATAAGGAAAATTAAGAATGGGGATATTAAATATGTTAACACATACATATTTGCTAGTACAGTCACAAGCACCTATTTCTGACACAATTACAATAAGGGGACACTTTAGTCTGATACCCACTACAACTCAATACTGTATTGAATAAAACCATTATCTTTTTCTCACTTATTTTTAGTCCCTATTAAAACCTAGATGCAGCAGGCTGGGTTTGAATCTCAGTTCAGTTTTTAAGTGTTACTGAATGACACAATGCCTCCTGATCTCTTCCTGCCCAGACCTGCATGATGCTTTTTTGAAGCTCTCTGAGGGATTCTGCTTTACCATGGAACCCTGCATTGCACCTGGAACAGATTCACAGGACTAATTACCAACATTTTCTCATAAAAAACAGACCAAAAGCTTTAGCTATACTTTGGTGTCATTTGATGAGACAGGAAGATATATCTAGACATTCAGAAGAGAGAGGAAATGATATCTAAATAATCTTTCCTTGAAAATTACCAGTGTTACTTCTATTAAAAATATTAAAATCAAAGACAAATGCCACATTTGAAAATAAGGATGGAGGCAAACAGGAGATGGGTAAATTCTGTCAGACCTAACATACTGTAAAGCAGTAAACCCATTTTTATCTGCCAGTAGCAGCTGCAAGTAAACAAAAATCAGCTGAGTTTTGCCCACAGTAGTACATGGCTGACTAAATCTGTCAATAATCTGATGAAAACCATAGATCTTAGTGAAAGGAATTAAGGAAGATTTTTTCTTCCAAGCTTGTCTCAGGCTTCATTTTAAAATACACATGGTGTGTGTGTGTGTATTCCAGTATCCTCTCAGGAGAACATATGGTTTGGTGTAGCAACCTTAACACTGAATTTATTCTCTTCCAGTCAAAGTTCAAAGGGTAAGGAAACACTCTGGGAAATCCAATTCTTCGTTATTTATTTGGGATTTTTAGGCAGGGAAGTCATCTCTGCCATTAATCAAACAATTTAAATGTGTTTGACTTGTTATTCCTTAACTCTTTAATTAGAAATATCCTCCGGACTCTGTAAAAAAGCCAGTAGCCTGTAGTCCCATGCACACACCCATCAATGTATTTCACCAGATTTTATATGACAATGACAGTGTTTAGCTAGAAAGCCAATAAAGAATTAATGTGTACAACACCCGAATTGACAAAAACACTACAAATGCATGTAACTATTGAAATTTCTACAGTACTTTCCACATAAAGGTTATTATAGACACTCCAGTTGTTCTGAATCAGACTGCATAGCCTGAGAATAACAGAGCACAACAAACAGACCTGGAAAAGATTTCAGAGCTGCAAGGATGGGGTATTGGTAAATCAGTGTCACAGAAGAAGCCAGGCAGGATAGCTATCTTCCCATGCCTCTTGCATATTAATAAGAATCACAACAAGTTAAAGTAATAAAAGAGATTTGAAACCAAGAGGTAAAACATGCCTAGGTTCCACTGAAGAGAATTAGAGCTCTCCCCTCTCAATTATTTAAAGCACTTACCTACTAAAGCAGTCATGAAACGGTTCATGGAGAGAGGCTCCAAGTACATTGGTCCCTCATAGCCTGATTCCAACTCGCTCCTCACATAATCCCTAAAAAACACAAACCCACAAATTATTACGATCCATCTGAGTCACACAAGAAGCAATTTGTTCATTTCACATATATGTAACCAGTGTACATCACAGCCAATTAACTAAAATGCAAAAAGCAATATTAACAGTGCTGTTCCAGCAGCCCTGCTGATGGAAGGATCCAACTGAGGCATGACTTAAGCAAGAGCAGAATTATCTGTAATTAGACTCACTGGCAGAGCTGTAAAAATCCTCTGGGACATCTAAGCTGTTCTTCAGAGCGTGGCCTCAAAACTGCTTATTGACAAAGCCTCTTAAGCACCATCCCATTTTAAAGTATCCTTATTAAGTGTTTTTCTTCCTAACAATAATTTCTTTTCCCACCAGCAGCGTGTGAAAAAAAAAATGAGAGCGACAGAGAGATCTTCCAATTCAATGCTTATAGTATTTTGCACTTAAGAAGTTCTTTACATTCAATTAAATGAAAGAAAAGCAATAGTCATGGACTGGAGTGAGGAACAGAGTTGCTACATCATCCCTCTGTCCAACGTGATTTAAAAGTTTAGTTCTATCCTACCAGATACCCACAAACTGATAAAACACTGTTGAGAGACACAGTAAGAGAGCCTGAAAATCTGTAATTCCCCTCAGAAAAGGTGGGCTGGGAGGGTGGGCTCTGGCAATGAAAGTGAGAAGTAAGAACCTGAGGACCCTGGGCAGTTTTCTGCTGTTGCTGGTCCTCCATTGGCTCTGCCCTCGAGCAGGTTAACACATCCACAGGACTCAAATACAAACCTCACACTAAGAGCAGGCATTTCACACCTTCAGAATCTGATCCTGGACCAGCACAGCAGGAATTCTGCAGCGGCTCCTTAATCCCCTGCCATCAGACAGCAGGCACTACTCCTGACCTTTCACATCCAGATCCCCAGCCCGTTTTTCTGCTGTGCCCTGCGACCCTTCCTGCTCCACTGCAGGGCAGCTGCAGCTCCACCCTTGTTAGGGCACCACCAGCACAAAACCCCTGAGTTTTTTTTCTCTGATCTTGTTCAGGATTCACATCCACCTGCATCCCATCCCAGGAACGCCAGACAGACACACTTGTTCTGACCCCGCATGGAGCTCACAGTCTGTTTGCTCGAGGGGCAATTCAGCTATTCTGTGTTTATTTTTATCTGTTCCTGGGAACAGATGCAGACAAAGCACAGCAAAACAGGACTGGAAACCACAGCCAATACAAGAATTGCTCTTTTTATTTCAGTGCAGAAATAGATGCAACTTAGTGCTACTGGAACCATTCACTTCTCCCCAGAAATGCAGGAATATACCCTGCTCCTGGGATTAGCTCGCTACCCCAAGCAAAGGTATTCACATTTTCACTAGCAAAAAAAATCTCTGGAATTCAAGATATAATCTCCAAGTACTAAAACAAACACTTCAAAGCCTTTTCTTCATAGCTGACAACGCTGCCTACTCAGAGCAGCTTTTCAAGTGTCATAGTATATGTGAGGTATGTTGAAATGAGTTTAGACTGCAACCTACAATTAAAAACACATGAGGTCTGAAAAGGCACCTAATATGACAATTCTAGACAGAAATCTTCCCTCTGTTCTCCAGGTATAGCTAAGCACAAGTGTTTTTTTTCTACCTTCCAAAAATCCATAAGGTTGCAATCCTTCAGGCAAAGGTATTTTTTTTTTATTTATTTCTATCATATGGACCAGCAGAAAGCACTTTCTGAAAACAACAACAACACAAACAGGATAATCCATCAGTTAGAGAAGAGAGAAAAAAATAACAGCACTTGCAAGATGCTGGAGATGGCTTTTTGTATTAGCAAAATCATGCTCCATCCTCAAATTTTGGTTAAAAACACTGGCTATTTCTAAGCTGTTGGAAAGAAAGCAGTGAAGACATCAAGTTTCTTCTATATTTGTTAGGAAACAGGTTATAAAATCATCCAGGATACCAAGTGCAGCAAGATGACCTTAGACAACTTAGCCAAGAGACACGAACAAAGCTGCACTTACAGTTGCTTCTTCAACACCAGATCGTGCTTGGAGATGACCCAAATTTCTTCGAGCTACATTTCTTGCTGTTGGCTGATTCAGTCATCTGCACAGAGGTCTGCACATGGCTGAATTCTCTAAGTAACTCTCAATTATAACTGAGCTTTAGGCCCACCAGTTTGGAGAAGCAATGTTTTAGGATCTCCTAAATTTTTTAAACAGTATTTTTAGCTGATGTCTGAATGAGGAAAGTGAAAGCAATGATTCTCCTATTACCAGTACAAACACAAGGATCTTTTGGCACAGACACCAATCAGAAGATGCCTCGAACAGCTGCAGTGCCATACAAGATGCTGAAAAAAGCAAGAGCCTGCACTCAATTTTGATCAATTAAAGCTGTATTAATCTCTAGCTTTTACATTTGAGGATTGTTCACTTTACTGAGGCAGTGTAAGAAAACAAGAATGCTAAAATCATTATTTACTAGTTAATGAAATGACTGAAACTACGTTACTTTGGAAAATTAGGATTTAAGAATAAAGCTTAGATCAGACTGCCTGCTGTTCATCCTATGATGCATTCCCAGCCTCATTTAATCCAACTGCTGACTTGTTAACAGGTACCCATGGACAGCCATGACTAAATTGCTCCAAACGTGATCATTTTTCACACGTGATCATTTTTTTGTTACTGAAGTACAAAAAGGTCTTCCATGACTAAAAATATGCTTTATAATTGACTGACATAAGGTACAGTGGTTATCTGACCCGACTCATATCGTTGACATTTACTTTGGCTGATTAATCTCCACTGTCAACATCAAACACACTCTCATAGGTTTCTAATGTCTACAGACAGCCTTCAAATTAAATGTATTTTAAGTTTATCCATAACAAACAATTCAGTCTCTTGCACCTGCCCTTCTCATTTTACGCTCTGTGAGGCTCAACACCCTTGGGATATAATCATAATAAAACTGCAAAACATGAAATAAGATAATGATGGGAACTCCAGTTTAAGCATTAACAGTGTGTTTAATCACAGCACTTTTATTCTGCATAACTGCATCACTTATTTTCCTAAGCTGATTTTGCTGGAAATGGGTAAAAGAGACGTGACTCTTTAAAGCAACACATTTCTGCTACTACATATAAAACAAAACCAGCATCCACCTTCCTTGTCAGCAGTGGCAGGTAATTTAATTTAGTTCGCTGAATTCTTTTAAACTGCATTTTTTTTTCTGAGTAGTTTTCCTTAGCATGAGCAGCTGAAGTTGCTGGAGTCTTCAACCACAAGCTGCAAGCTCCACCTAGGAAAGCTGAACTTATCTTGAACTTCTGCTCAGTTACATCAAGGGAGGCCCCGAGACCAGTGTGAACTCTGGTTCACAGCAGAAGAACTCAAATAAAAGCAGCCAACACCCACCTGGAGACAGAGAAAGAATCCAACAGGGAACAAGAAGCTCCCAGACCACCCACCTCTGGACCAAGCGGTGTGTGCAGAGCACATGCAGAGTGGATGCATTGAGTGCAAGGGTCCAAAGGCTCAGTGATTTCTGTGCTCTGGCTCCCTGGCTGCAGGCTCCCAGCTCAAGCTGCTCCTAGTGCTGTGACACTTCATTATTAAACTAATTTTTCTTGGAATTAGAAGCAGCTGCAAGAAGCCAGATGGGATCTCAGACCACTTTCATAACTTCTTGTCTCCAAATACCCAAGTGCTGGCGTCAGGAGAGTTCACCAGGTACCTCTGGAGCAGGAGGCATTCAGGGGTGAGTGCTAAAACTCCCTGGGCAGATCTGGAGAAGGTCCTGCAGGGGGTTTGAGTCCTCCTCAGTATCGGGGTGTGTTTGAGTCCCTCCCCTACTGCAGCTGCACAGCCTGAGCAGAGTAATGTGCACACACAAAGGGGATTCCATTCCACATGGAAAAAGGAGTTTGAGTCCCTCATAACAATGGGAAATAGACTCCTTTAGATACAAACTGTTGGCCAAATCTGAGACTAAGATTGGATCCAGCTGCACCTACACGCCTCTCTGAACCTCCTGACTCCACAGGAGGGTATCCCTGACAATTTTTTTTGCTGCTTTTTCTTTATTCTTTCTGACATCAGGGACAAACCCAGCGTAGAAAAAGGGATGACCTTGGCCAAGGTATTGCAAAATTGGGAAAAGATTTATGGTACAGCTCAATTATCTAAAGAGCACAGAGTGGCCTTGTGCCAGGAGGAATGGCCATATATTACTAGGACAGCTGGTGGGGGCCCCGGGAAACTTGGCCACTACATGGAACTTTCAATCAATTAAGACTCACTTATTTACGACTCCACTTAGAGGATAAAAGCCCTGGACAAATGCATTGCTGTTTTAGGAAAAGAAAATTAGAGACACCAGTCTCATGTCCAACGAGGGGTGAGTAACCAGCCAGCTCATAAATGATGGCACTGTGAAGAACTGATACTGAGGAGATGAAGTGGGACAGCTCACTCACCACTCTTGCTGCTGTTAACCCAGATGACCACAGCTGCATGGCTGAGTACATAATCAATGCACAATTCAGTGTGCTATAAAGTTAACAAGACTGAAGAGGAGCTAATTCACATACATTGTTAGGGACTGGGTGACCCAAAGCTCTGTAAAACCCAAAGAAGCAGCTCTCACTTTTCGTTGTGAATCCAATACAGCCCATGATCCAAATTTAATAGCGCCAGCAAGACCAAAGTTGGTTGCCCCAGTGCTACTGCTGTTTAATATCCAATTCCAGCTGCTATATGTGGTTGGACATCAAATTTCAAATAAACAGAATATTTGTCAATGTGATCCGGGAAAAAAGTTAATACCAACGACTGCCTCACTGCCCAGCACTGTGAGCTCAGCCACCAGCCCTTCACAGGCAAGGGAGGAGTTGATCCCACAGATTTCTGAAATCAGCGCTGGCTCTTTGCTGCATCCAAGCACAATCATAGACACAATCTATGGTAGCCACAACAACAAAAGAAGGGGAAGGGTGTATCTTACACATTGAAATAAAAAAAAAGAGAAAATGTGTTTGATTTTGAGCATTCCAGCTGTGGTGGTATCCAGCCAATTTCCCATATAGGCCCAGAGCAATATTGGCACAGCTTTTGTCTCAACAACTGCACCACATCAGAATACACCACAGACCCAATCCCTGTATTAGGACTGAATCATGATGGAACTGTTCTCTACCCACTAGAGCTGAGTTTGGCCCTAACAAAACAGTATCAAATGGCAGAGAGTCAATGTTGATGCACGTGTTGTTGGAGAACAACAGGGATTTATCTGTGAAAGTAAAACCATCAAAGCTCAAGACATTTGTTTTGACACTGAACAAAATGTCTGTCACTTGAAATACATTCCAAAGAAACCCCTGACACTGCACTTGGCTATGTTGGAAAAGGATGTGTTTGTGTAAGAACTCTTTGTAATCTTATGTTTGTAAATAACATCACTGTAGGGACAAATAATCACTCAATTACTTCGAACTGCAGAAACACTGTGGGATGCAATTTTAATTATTCAGCTCCTATTATGTCCAATCAATGGTTACAGTCCAATTATACTTAAGCTAAAATTTACTACCTATCCCCATCAGAATGAATCCTGCACTGGTGAGGAAGCCACTAAAACCTGATGACCTGTATCAACTGCTGGAACGTGTCCAGAACAATGGGCAAAAAATTCTAATCACCATCCAGTGCAGAAAAGATGCATCATGTGGTGGAAAGAGTGAAGAAGGAGGCACAACACTGATGGTGGAAAACTCTCTTTGGGTGGTCACCAATACAATCTACATTAAGATGCTCCATCCAGTGGTGACCTTGTTCACTCTGCTTATCTTGTGCCTGTTGCTTGTAATAACATTGTATGGGAGACTAAGGGCTGTATTTAAATACTTTGTGAGTTCCTTCTGACACATGAGCAGGAACGCTTAATAAAAAAAGCAGGGCTGTTATACATCAAGTTTAGTTAGCTGTGTTATTTTAACTGTATTCCTTTGTCTGAGTGGCTTTGCTTAGCAAAAGTAGCTAAAGCTGCTGGAATTTTAGGCCACAAGCTCCCAACTCTCATCAGCTCCAAGCTCTCACCTAGAAAAGTCAAACTTATCTTGAACTTCTGCTCAGTTACATGAAGGGGGGCCCTGAGAGCAGCGTGAGCTGGAAGATAAGAGGCCACAACTCAGCAGAAGCTGCAACCCAGCCAGATAAAAGCAGCCAACACCCACCTGGAGACAGAGAAAGAATCCAACAGGAGACAAGAAGATCCTGGACCAAAACCCACCACTGGACCAAGGGGTGTGTGCAAAGCACAGGAAGGGTGGGTGCAGGATGGGTGCATTGAGTGCAAAGACCTGGGGATTTGTGTGCTCTGGGTCCCTGCCTGGAGGCACCCAGCTCAAGCTGCTCCTACTGCTGTGCCACTCACTTTTTAAATTAATTCTTTTCTGAAATTGGAGACTGCTGCAGGAAACCTAAGGCAAAGAGATTTCATTAAATTGGATTTTGGGTTTTAAAGCTGACTTCTCTTTTTTCCATAAACAGATGGTATGTTATTTCCACTCAAATTGCCAGGTTAGCATGCTACATACAAATGTAGCATCTTCTGGGATGCTCCAAGTAATCACAAATATTACCTAAATCATCTTTACACGTTAAGGTAATTCTCAGTTCAGCAGGCAAGGAAACAGAACATTTAAAAAATTAAGTGACTTGTCAAGGTCACATAAACTTGGAAGTCTGAAGTCAGAGCTTAACTATAAAATTGAGATGATCTTATTCCCAGACTTGCAGATGAACTGCAAGCTATTTCTGGGGTGGAAAAAAAGCAGAGAAAGCTGAAGTCTTTCAACAGCTCAGAATTTCCAGGACACTGCAGAGTCACAAGTGCCAGATGATTCTGGTCTTGTTCTATAATTTGCACTAACCAAACTGGCCTCAACATAAGACCTCTCCACCGGTCTTAAATAGCATCCCAACTGGTAGTGCATGCAAGCAAGTCCCTGGAAGTTTTCAGCTCTGAGCAGAATTACGAACAAAAAACACTGAAAAACAGTTTGCACATGTGACTACTGTATGTCTTGTTATGATCAGGCTGCTAAATAGAAACATAAGTTGAAACTGGATAGCTTTGGCAGTAAGAAGAATGGCTCTGCCAGCAGATATGTCTGTCACATTTTACTGTTTTCAATATGAAAACTAATAGGATTCAAAAATTCTTTTGTAAGGCTAATTCAAGTGTCATTCCCCACATATGATCCCCTGGATGTACAGAGGCTTCACCTGAGAGCCCCTTGCACTGTGCTTCCTTCCAAACCTCATGCCCAGGCAATGGGTAAGCTCACTCACAAGAGTCAGCAGCTACATTTGCCTTACAAAATACCCTGGGAATACTGCTGGACTATTTGAATCATGACATCTTTTAATTAAATATATTTTTTGTGCTAGTTGGTGCAAGATTTAATTAAAGTCTTTATTAACTCGCTCCAGAAGCAGCAAATAGAGAGAGCTGAGCAGGAAGACAGGGAACAGTACAAGCAATAGTTACTAAACATGTTACAGTGAAGCCAATAAAGTCTCAAATCTCGCAAAGCAACAGAAGTCTGAATTCCTATTAAACAGAAATACAAACAAGGTATTAAAAACAAACACAGTGCTATCCATTAATGTATCAACCAAATACACAACATCTTCTAAAAAATTTAAAGACCCAGAGTGGCATAAACACCTCCAGCTGTAAATGTTCTGGACCAAAGCCCTGTGTCTGATGGGCATTTGTTACTAGATTTATTATTTCACCACTTAAATAATGTTTAGGTTGCTTTTTTCTAATAAATAAGCTTTAAATCCTATAAGAAACACCCACAAACTCCATCTGTAACAACTCAGGACTCCCCTGAGGATGACAAATAAACCATTTTTTCTTTCCTACAGAGGCAATAAGAGGCTATAATTCCTCTCTTGTACACTCATTCTTTTCAGGAAATCACTAACTGCAACTCTGACAGCCACAACAGCGACATGTCAAATCATCACAAAACCTTCATTAACACTCCCCTGAACTGCAACATATCAAGAAAGACATTCCAGCAAATGCTCTGCAACAAAATTTTGATGCGGAAATAACAAAACTATCGCTTCCATTAAATCAATTGAAAGCACATTTTTAAATGTTTCCCATCAGCAGGCACCAAAATAAGTCAGGCTCAAATCCATATTTTCAAAACTTCCCATGCAAAGCCTTTAATGTGATGGCAGTGTCTTTGGTTCCAATTAAACCATTTGTCAGTATGAAAGTTTACACTGGCTTTCAACAGATTTAGCTGGGGCCAAACAAAGATGGTTGATTTTGTCTTGTTTGATTCAGAGTTCTCCAGCCTCCTGCTCTGCTGGGCTTTAGATCCAATACACCTGCTTCCACTGTAAATTCAAATTTGTGTAATACATTTTAAGAATAAATTCCACTTCAACTTTGCTTTTACTGGATTCCAGATCTCTATTTGCTCTCTCTCTCAAGGTGCCAGGAAAGTAAAAGTAACATCCTGTCTGCTGTGTAAAACAGCCCAGTGCTGAAAGCATTTTAGCTGAGCCACTGAGTAACTTAGATTACTGCATCACAGTCCACATTTAGTCTTGTGGAAGTGCTTTCTCCCCTTAGATTGGTGGGCATTACACTGCCCAGACAAGTAGCTCAAAATTCCTGGTGTATTTGCAATGACTTCAAAGAACTACTTGACTGCATATTTAATTCTGTAAACTTTTCCAAAGATTAAGAACAGCAAGATGTATTTAGGTGTCTGACATGGAAAAATGGCCTCCACAAAACCATTTATAAAAAATATTAACAAAATAACTGTTGTTTTTCTAATTCCCAAGCCAAGCTAAAAAAAAAAAATCCATTTATTCTTACCTGGAAATTTGGTGCCCAGCATAAAGCAGCAGTGCAGTCAAAAAGTACAGGTAAAGCTGAACTAGGTGTTGCCTTGGTAAAGTTAGGAGCACAACACTTAAGATGTAACCTGTAACAAAAAGCAGAAGTTGATATTTAAAAAAATACTATGTAACACCAAATTAAAATAACACTTAGCATGTTCACAATTTAATATGGGGACACACAGCTTTACTCCATATTAGTTATCTTAAAGCCCACTCCAGCTATCAGGGTTGCATAAATCAAGGACAAGATCTGCCACAGCCTAGGATTGGCAGCTCTTTAGCCCAGCAGTTCCTGCACTTCTCATTAGCATTTAGTGAGGCTGTTGAAAATGACCCAATGCAGATCCAGCTTTACTCTTTAAGAGCACAGCCTGGCTGCTCTCTCCAGCAAGCAGAACCCTGATCCATATTTTCATAAGGATCTCCCTCAGAGACCCAAATAAAGCAGCACTTTGAACTCCTCTCCACAGCTGGGTGGTCATGTCCACACTCCCGCTCTCCAGACAGGCTGTGGGTCAAAAAGCCAGCCCATGGTGCTCTTACCAATATTTATTTCCAAGTTCTCTCTCCATCACTGCAGTGCTCTTGTGCTCCTTCTGAAGGTCAGCTCAAGTGCCTGGCACTGAAATCCATTTAGGAAAACAATCCAGCAACAGCCAAAAACTCCCCTGAAGCTAAGAACAAAATGCTAGAGAAGAACATATCCTGACCCTCTCAGCCACACCAGTCATGTCACATTTAAAGTGTCATACAATTATTCAGCAACATCAGGCACAATCTTTTTAGCTGAGTTAATTTGTATTTTGAGTTTTTAAAAAACATTTAATAATGCATCTCTAGATTAAGCACTCACAAGCAGTGGCACAACCAGGTGCTATAAAACAGCAGGGGAACACAGCATGTTCCAATGTTTGAAAAAACACTATTTCAGAGTCAGTATTTATGAAGAAGTATTTCAAGGCTGCTTAGTATCTGCCACATTCAATAAGCCACCTCTGTAAAATTCTACCAACAGTTTGGTCTTCAAAAAGGTATCTTGCAAGATGCTCTTGGAAAAGGCAACAGACCCACAGGATGCCAAGCAGAGATCAATTCAGATAAGACAGATGATAGGACCAATGATAGACAGATAAAACCTATTTACTTACCTTTTAAAAATACTAGTATATCACTTATGTATTTAACATTAAAGATAATTTTTCAATCATCTTCATGAAGTGGATGTGACAAGCTGCACATTCATCTCAGGATGTGCTTTTTAAAAAGCTGAAATAATTGGTAGTTTCTTTTATTAAAATTTTCATACAAGTCACTAATTCTGTACAACATCACTTTGACCAGAGGGCTGGAGCACCTCTCCTGTGAGGACAGCCTGGGGGAGCTGGGGCTGTTCAGCCTGGAGAACAGAATCATTTTTATTTCGATCTTTTTTTCAAGGGACCTGAAACACAGCACTCCACCACAGTGACTGTTTTATATAGAACAACTTGCTTCAGCTGTTCTACACCATCAGTTTTCTTCACAAACACCTGTGTTTTCTGGAATTCCTGTTCTCTGTTCACCACCTTCCTTCTACCAAACACACAAATGACAAGAGCAGAACTCCTCAGTGGCCCCCATGAAGACATTTCACTACCTTGCACCACATCACAGCCTCTTGAGCCAGCTCCAGGTCTCTCAAACCATCTGCAGACATTCCTACACCTCATCTCAGCTGCATTCACCCCTTTCCCTGCATTCCTTTGAGGGATAATTCTCCCTGAGGAACAACCCACAACCATCTATCATTCCTCACGTGAGTCAAATCTCCCTAAACCTTTCCTTCTCACTCCAGCCTGTGACTCACCTTCAGGTGGAGAACTAAATGGAGTTTATTATGCAGTCTTTCATTCCTCTATTACTCTATAAATAGTTTTAGAATACCTGTTTACTGTATCTGTATTTAAGCTCTGCCATCTCTATCTTATTCCATCACAAGAAAAGTCTGCTCCTTGGCCATGTGATGATGTACCTGAGCAGTGGCAGGATCATTTCTGCAAGAGTAACACGTTTTAGAGGGCAGTAACAAAGACTGATACATGGAAGGATTTTAGATATCACTGAAGTTCATCCTTCTCTACACAATCACAACTTTAATTGAAATACTTAGGATCCTTCAGGATACAACGAAGGAGTGGAAAAAAAAAAAACAAAACAAGGCTAAATTAAAAGATGAAGAAAGTACTGTCACAGTGCCTTCTAACCAGCAGGCTTCCACACTGCACAGATGCTCAGATCTGTGCAGGGAAGCAGCACAAGACAGCCAAGGTTACTGCAGAAGCTTCAGCAATGAACTCCACTGCTCAGGAGTTTGGGCTGGAATGTAAATGCTCACTTTAAAGCAGCCATTTGGTTTAATTGTTAGACTTTGAAAAGGGGGAGAGCAACAGACATTTAAAGTAGTTCCCATTCAATCTTATTTACAATTTCCTCTTGTGACTTGGGTATGAGGGAGATTTCAGCACACTTCATACTGCAATATTTGCATTTTTGCTGCAGAGGCCCCATTCCCAAAGCCGTACCAACCCCATTTTTATCAACAAAGCTTCTGCCA
>VXBU01017621.1:766201-809568 GCA_013400315.1 Bombycilla garrulus | reverse complement strand
GCTGCCCGCCCCAAACCCCGGCCCCAAACCCCGTCCCGCACCTGTTACGGTGCTGCGGAAAGTGCGGCCCCGTGCGCTCAGCGGGCTCTGGGGTGTTGTAGGGGGGTTGTGTTTGTGTCGCTTAGCGGAACTTAAAGATGTGGATGCCTGCGTTCCGAATCGTCCAAGGAAAGTGGTTTAGTGCTGCAATTTAACAGCAGAACTTGAATGCTTTCGCTGCCCCGTGGCCTTCCAGCCCGTTTGGTCTCGGTGGCCCAAGGGTCTTGTCAAGGCTTTGAAGATGAAATTAACCAAAGTATTAGCTTCAGCTCTGCACAACACCCAGCCCCGATGGTAGAACCCTTGGAAATCCCTGTGTCTTTTTGTGCTCCCAAACAGCTTTCCCTTTTTCTTTGACTCGGATCCCTGCCGTGTTTTGGCAAGGAATAAAGGTGTCTTGCTTCCTGTAGCATTTCTCGTGACAGACCTATAGGTCTGTAAGGATTGAGGGTTGGTCAAGTGCTCAGCTTTGGAGGGATGAGCTTTTCCATTTAGCACCAGACAGAGACTGCAGAACTTTCCTTACGGTTCTTGCCCTGTGCATGTCCTTGCAGAATGATTGAGGTGTAAGGTACACGTAAGGAAAGAGACAATAAACTCTTTTTTCTGACTTAATCTAAGGATTATGGACAGGAATAATTTATGATAATGTGTATCAGCAGTGCTCTACACCATGCAGTCTCAGTAGAATTTCTTAGTGCTTCTAAGATCCCCTTTTCATGAGTCTTTTTCACCGTGTCATACCAGGTCCCGATCTGATTTGACAATATTTGGGAAAAAATTCATTTCTTAGTGATACAAGTTTTCCTCTTCAGTTTCTTTTCAGGGTTCTTAGGGGCAATAGTGTGGAGGTGAGGCTTGTAGTGTCCTTAGCAAGGAGGCTGTACCTAGACCAGTTCTCATCTGCTCTGAGTTGGTGGCTATGCCTGAGCAATTACAGGTTTGTTCCCCGTAGCCTTTAGTGTGTAAAAGAGACATATTTTTTTCTGAGTGTGGGTAACCCTCAAGAATACAAAGCTAGAGAGGAAGAAGGATCAGAGTTTTGGCTTCTGAGATTTTTTAGAATTGCCAGACATGCGTTTCTTGGAAGGTTGATAACCCTAGATTTTTCACAGATCTGCTCTCTCTTTGAATATCAGTCATTCGAGGACAATTTCACCCTCAGTGGTGCAGAGGCCTTCTCTGCATCTCCTGCCTGTCTGTAACAGCCCTTTCATACCTTTCTATCTCCTTGGTTCTATTTCTAAGCCCTAACAGACAAAAAACATGTTCTTCCTTTTGCATTAAGCTAAAAATCTTGTTTTTCTACAGTGTTTAATGTAGGACTAAACTGTTAAATACAATTTGTATAAACGATGCTGTGTAAATTAAAGATAGTATAATTATGGTTATTTTGTCAGCGCTGCAATGAAAGTGCAGTTCTTTGGGTGTAATTGCATTGTGGGGGTGTGTGTTTTGGCTTTGTTTTCAAATTCCTGCTTTGATGTTGCTACAGTGAGATGTGACCTGGGGTGTGCATTACTGCAGGTATTGCACAGTGGAAGGGATTAGAGAAATCCAGTGCCAAAAATGGACTGTTGGGCTCAGAGCTACTTTTATGGGTGTATATACGTTAGGGATTTCATATTTGTTGTTCTGTTGCTACATCTGTAAAAGCACCCATGGCTGCTTTGGTTGCATAAGTGTTGCAGAGGACATTTCTGAGCTTTGCAATGCTTTTCGTGGTGCTGCAGTGCTCTGCTCGAGTGTGCAGTGCACAGGCTGTACCTGCACAGAACACACAGCAGATGTGAATGTGACATTGCTAAAAACATCAAAGTGGAACTCGGAGCCCCAGTTTTAACACTGTTCTTTCTCCCTTTGTTTCAGCACTTTCTCAACACATTTATCATCTGCTCAGGGGAGATGAACAGCTCTTTGATGTCCAATATAATAAAGAATCAAGAGTGCTTTAAGTAGATGTTGTGGTTTGTCTTCTGAAAAGTGTAGTTCTCCTCTGTCTTCCTTACACGATCTTTGTCTTTCCCTTCTGCAGCAGATTTTTCAGACAGCAATACTGAACATATGCTTCCAGGATGTCGCTCTCTCTCATAATAAAATGGGGTGGACAGGAGTACACGATAACCTCGCTGTCAGAAGAGGACACAGTGCTGGACCTGAAACAGTCTCTGAAAGGCCTTACTGGAGTGTTACCAGAGCGTCAGAAACTGCTTGGCCTTAAAATGAAGGGTAACTGTCCTTATTGCTGCTTGTTGGGGGTGTAAGGACAAACATCTGATCCTAGGCAGGTCGTGTGCACTAACAGGACATCCGCTTTGCAGCTGGAGCTCTGGAATGAACAGGGATAGAGACACTTCATACATCACTGGGTATTGTTCATTGTTAATACATCTACCTGGTCATTTTTTAGTGGTTGACACTGCCCTTTGCTGGTGGAGAATTGGGGGGAAAAAAGTAAACCTCATGGGTTGAGATAAGAAGAGTTCAGTGACTGAAAGATAATAAAATATTATATAATACTAATTATTATAATAATAGTAATGAAAAGAGGAGAGAGGAGACTGCAAAACCCAAGAGAAAGCAGTGCCACAATCCAGTTCTCACCACCCACTCAGCCATGCCCATCCATTCCCTGAGCAGCACTTGGTGTCTCCCAGCCAATTCCCCCTGCTCACACACTGCCCATGAGGTTCTGTGCTGTGGAAAATCCCTCTGCCCGTTCCCCCAGCTCCTCGTGCACCTGCTCACTGTCAGAGCACAGGAAACTGAAAAGTCCTTGATGCAGAGTAAGCACTGCTGGCACCAGCTGAACCACTGGTGTGCCATCAACGTTATTCTCATATTAAACCCAAAACACAGCACTGCACCAGCTACCAAGAAGAAAATTGACTCAATCCCAGCCCAAACCAGGACACTGTATATGGAAGGTGATGGTAACACAGATTGGCATAGCTGGTGTTTCACAGGGAGCTTAATTCAATCAAACATGGAATGTATTGACATTTTTCTAAAATCTCTGCCCCAATTAAAAAAATAATCTGCATTACAGGCAAACCTGCAGATGATGATGTTAAGCTTGGAGCCCTCAAGTTGAAACCAAATACTAAGATAATGATGATGGGCACTCGTGAAGAGAGTTTGGTAAATAATTTGCTTGTTTATTAGCTTAAACAGGAAGAAATGCTTTGTGTCTCATAATTGTGATTTTAAATTTTTAATATTCCGGTTATCATTTTAAAAATGATAGTACAATAAATTTCTGTTGGCTTTTTAATGTGAAGTAAACTTTGCTGCAGAACTCTCAAAGCAATGTACTCTTGAAACTCCTGTGGTGTTCTGCACTTGAAGTACAAATCTATTATTTTCATACTCCCTGACTTTTTAAATCTGAATAATCATCAGTATACTTTAGTAATTCTTCCCACTAGTAAAGTGAAACAATTTTGGTTAAATAATATTCCTGCCCTGTAACGTGCAGTAACAGAAATTTGATATCCATTGTTATTTTCCTTCTCTGATCCTCATTATCTTTCATTATTTTTATTCCTCTAGGAAGATGTCCTTGGACCACCTCCAGATAACGATGATGTGGTCAATGACTTTGATATTGAAGAGGAAGTTGTGGAAGTAGAAAATAGGTTAGGAGTTCAAGCTATTAAAACAGTTTGTTATTGACTGTAGAGTGTGCATTTTAATTAACTATAACTCTTTGCACTGTTACATCAGGGAAGAAAATCTACTAAAAATTTCCCGTAGAGTTAAAGAATACAAAGTGGAAATTCTGAATCCTCCTAGAGAAGGGAAAAAGCTGCTGGTGCTAGATGTTGATTATACACTATTTGGTGAGTTTTTATGCAATTTGTGGGTTTTGTTTCTTTAAGAGCTCGATCTATTTTCCAGATCAGATTTCTTGATTTTTGCTTTGCTGTGTTGTACAAGATCTGCTTTGTATGATTTTGTGGTCTTCTGCTCACATTTTAAAAAGCATTTTAAAATGTTGCATGTTGTTCGTTTTAGTGCAGCAACTGTTTAATTGCTGCAAAAAGACATTAAAAAGCACCAATTTAGTCTTCTGTCCTGATAGTCTTTCCTTTGACAACTTGTATCTTGGCCATCACAGTAGCAGGGCAAGATATTTAAAATAATTATCCCATTCTGTACTTGATTGACTCTACTTTTGGGGTGAATGGGAGAACAGCTTCAGATTTTATTTACATATCATTACTAAACATTCAGAAAAACATGTTTTACTTGAAAATTCTGTCAAGCTGGTTGTTTTTGAAAGCCAGAATTTTCCTTCTGACTTAACTTTCTGGTTTGTAGGTGTGCCATGGCAGCATGACTGTGAGCAGTAAATAATACCTTCCCTTCTACCTTTTCCTTAATTTTCATTTTTGATGACATTTCTTTCCAATCTGACATTGAAATTCCACCTGTTTTTATTGAGAGATCTTGTGCTGGCAGATTTTGCAGCAGTTTTGGAATTGGAACAGGGAATATTTGCATCTCTGAAATGAGCTTGATATATGTTTACACAATTAACTGGACTAGGTTTGAAGGAATCTGTTTCATATCTGGCCAGTTACTAATCTGCTGAGTGCACAGATCATTTGCCCTGACTTTTCAAAGACTTTCATACTCAGGGATCTTTTTATTTAATTATTGCTAAGCCCTGAAGTAGGTGTGAGATCAAAGATAAATATTCCCTCTGCTTTGTCTTTCCACCTTCAAAATGGGAACAGGAGTTTGATATCAAATCATTCATAATCCTAAAGTGCTTCAGTGCTCCCCTCATGAAACTCTTTGAGTCTCTGGATAGAAAGGAAAATCAGAGTGGACTTTAATAACTAATCCTTTAATACTGAATTGCTTACCTCATATATTCTTTTTAGACCACAGGTCATGTGCTGAAACCGGGGTAGAACTGATGAGGCCATACCTTCATGAATTCCTGACTTCTGCATATGAGGACTATGATATTGTGATTTGGTGTAAGTATTACACTCTGTGCCTAAGAATTTATTGTAAATTGTCATCCAAAGCAGAGACTCCAGGTGGGAGGTTTTTATATTGCTTTTTAGTGTGAGTCACAAGATATAAAACAATATGGAAATGTTTGGCTGTGATTCACACAACTATTAGAGATACTTTGGAAAAATACCAATTCTTATGTGAAAAAGCACCACATATTGCTTACAAGGATGGGTCTAGTCACAGGATAAAGCTCAAGATCACTTTACTGAGTGTTACTTTGTACATGTAAGTGCTTGAAATAACAGAACTGTATAATCCACATTAGAACACTGATTATTTTACAAATAATCTCAATCCAGACAACACATAGTGAATTGCCAAATGAACCAAACTCTCCTGTCTGCAGGGGTGATTGGTAGATCCTTTGCCTTTGCATTCTAGTTCAATTCCTGTCCAACAGCTGAAGAACAGACTTTAACCAGTGCAGGGTTCAAACCATATTAAAAATTGGTTACAAAATTGTATTTTCATGGTATTGAACGATGTTTCTACATATTCTTAGATCAGTAGACAATGTTGACGCTTTGTCCTTTCCAGATTTCATGTGTTCCTATCATTGCTTCCAGGAGGAAATCCTGCCCAGGCAGTGAGGTTCCTCAAGCCAGGTGTATCCCACTCTTATGGTCTTGCAGGCTGCAGTTCAGTAACAGCTGATCTAGAAAATGGTTTAAATATTTGCAGTGCTTCGTCTAGTTGTTCATTTGAAAAGTAAGCTTTTCCAAACAAAAATGGACTTCCATGAAGGAAGACTTTATTTAAGGCAGTGGCCCTAAAAGCTGCAACAAGAGGGTGATCTTTCTAAAATTAAATTCTGGGTAAAAGTTTGACATATTAAGTGAACAAGTTCTTGGCTTATTTCTTTTTTTTTTTTTTTGCCCGCCAATGACTTATTTTGATAAAGTATCCTTTCTGTTTTCTCCCTTTTCAGCTGCTACTAATATGAAGTGGATTGAAGCCAAAATGAAAGTAAGTTGTTCTGAAAACATGTGATTTGTTTGTGGTCTGGGTAACTCTTCATGCAGTTGGGCTCATGCTCAGCGTTGTAGAGCAAGTTAGAAACAGGGGAGGTTGTATTAATCATAACCTGAGTTCTTTCAATTTCCATAGTCACTTGAAGTTATCTTTTATCACAAAACTAGATTGAATCTAATTTTAGTATTCCACACAAACTATCTGCAGTAGGTGCTAAATTTAGCAGAACTAAACACAAGTCAGTACCTGCTGAAACTTGGATTCGTCACGCAGCCCTGCACAGTTGCTTTCATCTTACCTCTAATTATAGAGCTCCAGTCTTTAAATGTGATTTTTTTAAAGGAACAGACAGATGTAACATGCAGGAGTAGGTTATCAAGAGGAAACTCTTTTCATTTTTATCTTTACCTCTTGCAGCTGGGGATTCTGTTGCCTCCTCTGCTTTTTCAAACATCCCTTAAGAGCTCTTTCACTTTCTGGTTTCTTCCCTACTGGAATCAGGCAGGAAGCCAGTTTTGAACAGCTGACCTCATGGTAAACATATTCACAGTCAGGCTTAGCTGTAAATCTAATGAGCTTGCTAAGAATTGCTGTGTGTTTGGTTGGTGGGTTGGGGTTTTTTTATGTTTATAAATGAAAAGTTATTTCCACTCCAGGAAAAACCCTTCCAAATTTAAGCTTTTATTATGCACTATTTTTTCAGATTTTCATAGAGCAAAGCACATTTTTCCAGGGTTCTCTCCCTCAAAATAATTAATAGCTACAATTTTTTTCTAAACAAAATTGCCTCTCAGAAATGAGAATCTTTAATCAGAACTATGGAGTGGAGTTAGTGCAAGTAAAACCAGCGTTGAGCCTTGCATTCCGGTGGCAATGTCACATGTTCATATTGTGTTGTCACAGTAGTGCTAGGACTCAATCTTGTGGAAAACCATTGTTCAAAACTGGGCTCTTTTCTCTGCACTGGTCACCTTTCTGCATTTCCAAGTTGCATTTCCTGCCCTCCTCCTGGATCCTGATCCATTGAGATTCCTGCCACTAGATGCCACTTTCTGTTTCTCCTTAAACTGATGTGCTTCCCTCCAAGAGTTTCAATTTTGGTCAGGGAGCTGTGATTCCAGCAATAGCTGGCATTAAAGTTTCTGTTTTAAAGTAAAAAGCAGGAAGAGCATTAAAAAAGAAGGGAGTATCAGACAAGCAAATTTAATCTCTCAGTTCCCACCCTTTTATGCCTGAAATTCAAACATTCTAGAACAGCTGGTTCTGTCAGTGTAACAGGATACTGACCCAGGTAGGTAGAGCATTTCATTTGCAAGATTCCATTTTTAAATTAAAGCAAATAAATCAGTTAAGTGTGGCTGGATGGTTGCAAGAGAGTTGCTGCAGTGGGTATTTTCTCCCTGTTAGACAGGTTTGCATATTGCTGCTGTTTCACACACCAGAAATTGTCAGCAATATCTCTGTTGTACCATGTCAGCAGATTTTGCTGGTACTTCTCAGCTTGGGAAAAGATTTGAAATGGAAATGATGCTCCCTCATCTAGATAAAGTGTTTTATTTCTGAAAAGGTTGTTTGACTTGGGGTATTACAGGAGTTATCAAATCTTTAAAGATCAAATTGACACTAACATTGGTTATCTTGGACATGTGCAGGAGGGAACAGTAGCAGTGAGCTGTTCCTGGGTATTCTGATTGGATTGGGCTATAGTTTGTGCAAATCCTGTGAGGAACAAAGAGCAGCCAGAACACAATTCTGTTGAGGTGTGTAGAGCTTGTGAGAGGTTCTGCACGAAGGTATGAGCAAAACCTCTCTGTGTTTTGCCTTCTCTGCAAAGTTGCTTTGATTTTCTGCTGGCATCAACTGTTAAGTTCCTGATTTAAAACACTAAAATTAAATCCCTGTGTGCACTTTTATGATCCTCATTATGTAACAAATCCAAATTTCCCCAGGTCTCTATTTTTAGCATGTCTCTGGGAAACCTCCACAGCTCACCCCGTGACAAACAATGTACTATAATTGTGGTTCCAGTTGTTGAGCAGTAAAACTGTCATAATTAGAAGCTTTAATTATAAATCTTTGTGATGCAGGAGCTTGGGGTGAGTACCAATGCAAACTACAAGATAACTTTCATGCTGGACAGTGCTGCCATGATAACAGTGCACACTCCTCGGAGAGGACTAATAGATGTAAGTACCAATTTTTCTCCTAATCTTTTTCTACATTCAGCTGGCATTTTATCACACCCTTTAACATATTCAGCAAAAATGTTGTTCAAGAGTTTTCGTGCAAGAAAACTGCAAGAATCATGGCTCCACAGATTTTTTTTTCCCCACTGGAAGTCTCTAGTAATGTTTTGCAAGAAAACTTAGTACCAACAGAAAGGTTTTCCTTAGTGTGGGGGTATTTCTGTTACATTATTTCACATCTTCCTTTGTTAAAACCAAACTACCTGCTAATGCTAAAGCACGAGAATACAAGTGTTCATTCAAGTTAGGACTCAGGCTCCTGTAGATGGCATTTTCATCTGTAATCTGATTTACCTCACATACTTTGTATTGTGTTGTGTTTGTAGGTGAAGCCTCTTGGTGTTATCTGGGGAAAGTTTTCAGAATATTACAGCAAAAAAAATACTATTATGTTTGATGATATTGGCCGAAACTTCCTGATGAACCCACAGAATGGACTCAAGGTAATGTGAACTGGAATTTTCATTACTGCTACTTTTTCTTGATACTTCAATTAGTACTTTCTCCTACTTCTTTGCTGTAGCATAAAGAAAGACTATTCTTAACTAGCAAAGATGCAGGTTTTGTTAAAACTTTTTAATTTACAGTGCCATTTGTCTGGCTTAGTACTTCCTTAATACAGTAGTATTAAGTAAACTTTAAACACTATGAAGTGAGTGTTTAAGAGATTACCAAAATCAATGAAATTGTTATTTCTGCTTAAGTTATACCTGCAAGCTGTAATCATCTGGCCATTGCTGACAGGCACCATTGAAAATGTGATGTTCAATCTCCACAGTGGCCATATTCAAAAATAAGTCAAATAATGAGTGGCTGTACTTCATCATTATATGACAGGATAATCACAAGTATTCTATATGAGAAATAATTAGTACCTTGAGCCATTTTGACTATAGGAAAGCAAATATTTCATTTTATACAACTGTCAACCAGTGTGTGCTCTATTATTACTGCTGGTTCTGAATAAGAAGAATGCAACTTAAATTTCTGCATACATGTGATGGTAGAGCAGTGTTTTACTAAAAGAACTTGCATGAATCTCTAAAAGATAAAGAGATGTTCAGGATGGGATCTCTTTGAAAGTAGCCATGATGTGAAGAGGAGAGCAGTTGATGTGATCTAACAAGTTGACCTTAACTAGAAGGAGAATCAGGAGGGATTGCTGGCAGGGGATTATCCAGAGAGGTCCCTCTAGCTCAGGTTGGAAAGGTGTTTGTCAAAGTCTTGCTAACAGCTGCAGACAAGAGCACTGAATCACTGAAACAAGATCAGGTATAATGTATTCCAAGTTTAAAGCAGTTGTCAGAAGAAAAGCTTCTGACATCTCTTTTTGTAACAGCTCTGGTTGGAGTCAAAGGCTTTTTGCTGAAAAAAAGCATCTGCTTCCAATGATGCCACACAACTCAGGATGCAGAGCTGAAAACCCCTCCTACAAAAGTCTCTGTGAAATAATTTTTGCAAATATAGCAGTCCATTCCAGATCATTTTATCAATCTGTCTGGGAAGGGAAGGCTTGAAGAGGTGCAAGAGAAAATAATGTTTTTCTGGTTGGTGCAAGGTAAAAACTCCTCAGTCCAGTTTGCATGAACAGGACAAATTGGATCTAGAAAAGGATTTTCTTCCTCTTACCTGTGAAAAGTTATAACTTGTCATAGTACTGAAAATATATTTTGGTCAGGTGGTAAATGATAAAGAATCTAAAGCAGTTTTTTTTTTCTGTGAGCAAATGCTTTTACCTGGTTTATTTATTTTGTATAGATAAGGCCTTTTATGAAAGCACATTTAAATCGGGATAAAGACAAGGAGCTTCTAAAGCTCACCCAATACCTCAAAGAAATAGCAAAATTAGATGACTTTTTGGAGCTGAATCACAAACATTGGGAAAGGTAAGAAAAAAGTCAAATTTCTTGCTTCCTTCTGTCCCTGACCCCAGTGTTTCGCTTTAGGAACCAGAAACATTGGAACTGATGAGATTTATAACTTAGAGTTATAAAAATCCTATAGTTTGAGGAGAATTTTAATAGGGCTGTAGTGTTGGGGCAGTTTCCCTAAAATTATAAGATTTTGACAGAATGCATCTGTGTTTTCCTATTTATTCAGCACTGCCAACTATGCAATTATGCATCTTCAAAGGAAAAGAACTTTGAAGGAGCATGGTTCCTGGAAACCTCTTTCTTTCCACCCCAGCAAAGTTAGACTGTGGACTCAGATCCCAAATCCTTTATTTTCAGCACCATTTCTAGAAGTTATGTGAAAGCTTTGTGGTGTTAGTGTAGGTCTCAGGCACCATCCAGGTTGGGTGTACTGCAGGATTCATCAGCTCCAAGTTGCTGTCTTATGAACAAGAGTTTTCTAATAGCTCAAGGTACCAGTTAGCATCCTAGATCTTGCTAGAAAATTATTAACTGAAGGGCTTGAGCAAAATCATTCTTGGTTTTATGCAAAAGGCAGAGACTTCAGTGCACGTGAAGAAAAACTGTTGGAAAACCACTCCTTTGGTGTTTAAAAAAAGGAGCATTACAGGCCTGATACAATTTCTCTTTTCTGGTTAGAACAGTAAGTGAAATGTTAAACTTAAAAGCAGTGACATTCACTGGGTATTTCACACTGTCAGTGAAATCGGTTGGATTCTTTCTCCTAGAGTATTTGCAAAGCCTTCACTGTCACACCACGTTGGCAGATTGCCCCAGCTCTGGTGCTGAGAGAGCTGGGAGATCAGAATCCAAGCAGTTCAGAGTCACTCAGACTCTCCAGAGGAGCCACTGGAGGGCTGTTCTTTTCAGGTTATGCTGGATCAGTTCATTAAAGTCCTGAATTTATTTGAAGGAGTGCCGTTACTAATGGGCCTTTTTATCTTAAAGGATATAAAAGCTACTTCTCCAATTGATGTAATTTTCCATCCTCTTAGAAAGAAACAGGTTTCCATTTCCTTCCTCCCTTTTGTTTAAAGAGCCTGATAGAGTCTAACTAGAACATGACTTGGAATTACCTCAAGATAACCTATCGTGGAATTGAAAGATGTTGAAATCAAGTAAAAATCATAAGTGATATTGATTGCATTTCTAATTTTTGGTTATCAGGAGGAGGATTGTTGGTGGGAAAAGAAAGTCATACCTTGATCTTAAGATCCCGGGTATATTTGTGGCCACCTCTTCCTTGGCAAAAAACTCTACTTTTGTTTCTTTCAGGTATCTTTCAAAGAAGCAAGGACAATAACACTAATAAAACTGTGTGGCACTGAATTGAAGGGAACATCACTGAGATCATTGGACTTTTCCTTGCTTTTGTGCTAGAATATAATAGTGCTGGACACTGGACCCAATGCCAGAACGACTGCTAAACTTGGTCTTCCAGTTGGTTGTGGGTTTTCTAAAAGATCACAGCAATAAGCTCAAAGTGGGAGAAGCAAGTCAGTTGCTTTTTCTTGCATTCAGTTCTGGTGTTACTTCTCAAAATACTTTCCTCTCCTTTGCTGCTGGAGTACAACCATAACCATCAAAGACCAAAACCATTCTGAGACTAGGAAAAAAATATTTAGACCAAAAAAGTTGATTAAAAAGCCAACCTTGGCAGTGTATTAATTGTATAAGTCCTCTATTCCCTCCATCTTTAGAAACAGTCTCCCTCTCCCATTCCAGTATTTAAATCTATAAATTACAAGTTGTCTAAGTTTGGTATGTATTAGTATGTCAGTGTTTCTCTGTGCAAGACAATAAGATGGGAAAGTGCCACCTCTGTGGCCAGTTTACCCCAGTGTGTGAACTTGTACTATAAAGCAGTGTTTACTGGAAAACAAAAGATTGAAGTTTGAGGGAGAGAAACCCACTGCTATTTGGTCAGTGAAAAGCAGTCTGCCTGAAAAATCCCCGTTTGTCAGATAAAGGGTTTAAACCTCAGATGGGAAAGTGACATTCCTAACAAAGCATGAACAAAACCCTTGTTCTCTTCTAGCTAAATCTTGTCAAAGTGCAAACACTGTGTTTAAATACAATATTCAGCCATACTGTTCTTAAAATATCATTTACTTGCGCTGCTTATGCCTGCACTATAGAAGTGTGATGTGACTGCTGTTTGGCATTTCCAACACTTGTGCATTATGCAGTTCATGGATTTGAAAGAAGACTGACCCTTTCAAATAAAAAAAATGGTATATATTGTTCTTAAGGAACTATAGCAGTTGTGTAAATAATAAATACCTTTTTCATACTTTGTGTCCTGTGCTGCCTTCAGTATTTAGCTTGCATAACAGAGGAGCCATCGAGAACAATAATTTGGGGGGGGTTGGAGGGTTTGTTTGGATTCCAGCGACACCAGGTTTGCGTCAGGAGTTGAGTAAGAGCCTGGTGTGTGCCTGTGTGGATTAGGGAAGTGGTGCAGCACCAGGCTGGCCAGGAAAGGAGCCCTGACAGCACATGTCAGGCTGTCAGGGCAGCAGGCACAAATGAGCTGCTGGGACAAGCACGCCAGGCTCCAGCTCAGTGACCTGTCAGAAAATATCCAGATCCTTATCCAGGGTCTGCGTGCTGCCTTTGACAGAGCAAACCAGAAACCTGGAGCATGAAAGTGGTGGTTTAGGTGAGTACAGAGGGTGAAGATCTGCAGTTTGGTCTCCTAGAGCTGATTTCTGATCAAGGAGCTGCCTCACCCCTGTAGGGACAGCACAGGGAGAATCCCTGGGTTTGTAACAGTGATCCTTTCCTGGAAAAGCTGCTGCAGCAGAGATAGGGAATGTAGGGATGGTGTGTGGTACACTGGAGTTCCTTTGACTTTGAACAGTGGGAAGAAGTCAAAGCATTGCACTTGAATCACCTGTGGAATTTGTGCTCGGCAAAGAGAGAAAACCACACCAAGGGAATGTATTTAAACATTCGCCTGTATTTTTTTCTCAAAGTTGGCCTACAAACAGAAGGTTACAGTGAATGAGCAATACTCATTAATTTTGCTTTATACAAGGAATGTTTAAAAAAATCAGTCTTGATTTTATTTCAGTGACAAGGGGGTTTTGTCCCAGAATCAGAGTATTCACTGATCTGAAGGAGATGTGCACTCCCCTTTCAAATATTTCATAAGCTGAGCTGGAGCGTGCGACTGTGATCTCAATGTGATGGTAACACAGAGCTGTTGCTGACAAGTTGTTATGTCTTTTATGACTAATATCATTTCCCTTACCAGATTTTCTATTTGAAGACTAGTCTTGCAGTTTGATTTGGTTATCTGCTAAAAATGCTGCTGGGATTTACTTGGCTGAGACATGGCTGAGATTTTTAAAATCACGAAGCTGTGGATCAGGCAAGCACAAGCCTGGTGTTCAAATGACTACAGGAATCAGGGGTCACTGAAGGGAGACTGGGTTAAAAATGGTAAAAGCAGCAGGAAGAAATCTGGATTTTGTTGCCATGGTTGATTTGGAGGCAGGTACCATCAGCAGATTCAGAAAAAGAGTTCAGCACCTTCATAGAAAAGTCCACAGGCAGAAGTTAAAGGGAATAGGAAAGTTTAACAGCCTGCAATAAAAGAACTGGAGGTGCTGAGGAAGATGGGAGTGGGTCACACAGAGCAGCTCCTCCCTGCACTACAGCGCTGCTCTGAGCTGTACCTGCAATGGGGCTGTGCCAAACTACCACAGAAACTGCAAGGATAAATGGGTAGTTTTCTGCTTAGCCCCACAACAATGTATTTATTGCTCATAAATGCTCATAAAAACACCTGTGCTGATTTTTTGTTTCTCCAATAGGGAGGGCAGTTTTGACCTACTTGAATTTCCAAAATGTAGTTAAGCCTATGGACAGCAAAGTTTAAAGGTTTATTCCCTGCTAACATTTGCTTTCCTTTCAGGTTATATTGAGGTGCCTGAGAAGTATTTGATTCATGGCTTTCACTATTTCTATTAAAAGAAACTGTATTAAAGCATAATTAAAGAGAGGCAGCATACAGCTTAATTACAGAGCTCATAATTTACCGTTCTGCAAAACTCTGGAGAAGCGTTAAATTGAGTCTGAATTATTCCAAATATTTTCATGTGTCAGAGACTGTCTCAGGCTCCCAGTACATGTCAAACATTTTGTATGTTGTTCTGTCTGATTATTCAGACCAGAAGAGACAGCCCATTTCAAAATTTCAGTAAGCCCTGGCTGTCTGACAACTCCAATGCCTCGCTGTGTCATGAATGCTCATCACTGGAGGTACATGGAGTGACAACTGAAGCCAGGAACTGAACTGCAAATTCAGCCCCACAAATCCTGCTGCATGACTGTGAAATCTACAGCTAGTTGCCAATTTTTATTCCTGACTTGACATTCAACTGACAGCAAGTGGATGCCAAAGGGTTTAAGACAATTTTCCACTCTGTCTGTTCAGGATGTATTTAAGACTGATGTGAGAAGTGCTGAACACTTGCTCCCAATAAGACAAAGGCCAGGTAAAAACTGTATTTCAGAGGGTAAAGAAAAGTACACAGTTTTACTGATTCATTAAAGCTGCTTAAAACAAGAAATGCTGAAGGAAGAGGCAGAATCCTTGGACATTTCACTGTTGTCACCCCAGAAGTTGTGGCAGATATTAGTGGATATTTGCAACTGCTGCACAAAGTGAAGGGTGCCTGAAGTAAATTGGCTGAGGGGGATTCTAAAAGAAAAATCTCAGTGAGAAGAAAATGTTGAGGAAGAGAATAACAGGAGTAGATGATAAAAATACTGCTCTGTCATGGAGAAGGCAAGGGACATCTTGCAGGCATTACAAGTTTCATGTGTGAGCAATATTGGCAATATCTTGTTACCAGGGAGTGCTGCTGACATCTGTGCTTTCGCTGGGCTCTGCACAGCCCCACAGATTCAACAAGAACTGCCTCGTGAACAGCTCTGGTTAGGTTTTCCTAAAAATGCTGAAAAATGGCTCTGAGGGCTCACAGTGCCAAGTTCGACTCTCCTGAATTATCTACTGCCCCACACCACTTTAGATGTGCATTTCCCAGCCTGTCTCTATCATCCCTCATTATCCTTTGGATCACTGATAATCACACAAGGCCTTATTCATGCATCAGCCCTTTTCTGATGGCATTTTATAATATAGAACTTAAAAATGAACTATTTATATACTGATGAGCTTTCTCCTACAGCCCTGAGCTTCATTATTTATGCTTATTTAGGAAGTTTGCTCATCTCTGGAGAGCCTTTGATGCTGCTTTGAGCACTTGGATGCTCATTTAGCTCTCAGGAGTCCGTGCCCAGCTTGGCCTGTGTCCTTGCCACACACAGTCACATACAATGCCATGTCATTAATTTCTATGTCTCTCCTGGCAAATATTTTCCCACCAATTCATTTTCAGTTAAGAATGGGTACAAGTCAAAGGGAGCTTGTTCTCAAATTGCATAATGCTCAGAGCACTAGGGCTGGGGAGCTGGGCACAGTAAAAAGTGCATCATTAGCACCCCTTGAAAGTTTTTGTTGCATTTTTCTTTTTTTTTCTTTAAACTGCCTAGTTGGAATTGCACACCCACTCTGCTCACACCCCACAGTTTTTCAAGGTGTTTATGTATCAGAAAAGAGCAGCTTTTATCATTTATCACAGCAGGGGCCAGGTTGGGCTGCAGCTCCTGTGTGGAAGGGGACTGGGTGACCTGGAGCAGAGCCTGAGGGTCACTGCTGCTCAGTGATGTCCCCTCCTCCCCTCCCCGTAAACACCCCCAAATACTTTGACCTTGATGTTTTGAAAGACTAAGATTGCATCAGATTTTTAGTAATAAATATCTGTGGTGTTAAAGCATTTGGTATTCAACAGTGGGAGCCTTGTTCTTCACTGTTTGTGCTGCTCTTGAGAGGAAAGCAAATCAAACTCAGGATGAGGGCATCAAGGAACTCATAGTTCACTATAAATCCCTGGGTCAATTCTCTCAACCTTCACATCTGATTGGGCTTTTCATCTCCAGCCTGTTCTACTTGCTGCAAGATCAACCCCTGGATTTTGAGCTGGATCTGTCACGCTCTTTCCGGAGCACAGAGTGCAGGGCCAGACAGCTGGGCATGAATGATGGTTCACAGGCTGGTCAATAAACTTGTTCAAATTGTTTCACATTGGAGGAAAATGCTCACAGATGAATTAAAAAATGGGCGTCAGTGCTGAGCTCGTTCAGCAGCTCTGCTTCCGAGCATGTTCCTATAGTAAAACTGTGGGTAAAACCCTCCTTCCCAGCTTTGTTTTTTTCAATGCGCTACAATTTTTTCCCCTCACTTCTTAAAAGTTGCTTGGTGTGGGTGTGTTGTATCTTTCAATCTCTTTCATTGGCCCAGTGGGCTCCTGCTCCATGGCAGGCACTGTGCTGTGGCATGGGAATGACTTGGCTGGAGCAGCTTTGTACATGATGGATGAGCTTCAAGCCACGAGCTCCACTGCTGAACACCCGCATTTATCCCTCAGGTGTTTCCTCCCAGTTTGGGTCATCCTTGAGAAACAAATGGTGGTAGCAGTAAGAATATTGTCAATTTAACAAATTCTAGTAAAACTCTCTAAGACACTCTGGTTCCTTGGGCAAGATGAGGTGGCTCTAGAATTGTATTTTGCAAAACTTATGGTTGTTAACTCAATTTTCTATATTCAGTTCACATTTCATGACATACAGGGGTGTGTGTGACATTTGTGAGCAGTGAAAGCTGCATCAGTTTAGTGGGGGAACATGAGTAGAATTTCAAGCAGACACTTAAACTGCAACTGATGCACTTTTGGGTCCCTCTGCTGTCCTAATGATGAATATTTCTTGAATCAGGACCAAAATGAGCACATTTTTGGAAAAGTTAAGTGTATTAAACTGCCTCAGAGATGGAAATGATGAAGTGAGGTGGGATTTTTTTTTGATCTGATTAATCCCTTACAGATGTGACTAGACAGAACAGGTATGTTGCAAAATCTTTCTATAACAAATGGTACTAAATTAAAAACAAAATTATTTGTGTCTAACAGCTGAAGGAAATTCTGAGCTTCAGATACAGAGGGTTTGTAATTACACCTAGGCAGTATCCCCACTCCCACAAATAGTAAATTAGCTGAGATAAACACATTCAGAAGCTGTTAAGCTACTTTGGTTTGGATTAAGTGAGTAGCTGCTGCTGGAAGAAATCAGGCAAATAATTGAAATTTCTGACCTCTTTAAACAGAATCAAAATATTGTGTTTTGTATACGCATTTCCACTTTCAAAAAATTTAGGTAGATTTAGTTCTGCAGCTAGTAAATCATGTAACATTGAGGTTTTATGGAGCTGAGATGACAGTGTTGTCACTGATAAATGAGTTCATAGCCTGTCCTTCACTCAGCCCAGCAATCCCTGACCAAGTTTGTGACAGTTTGGCTGGTTTTAACTGAGATGCTACAAAATATGTGTCTATTTAAACTTAGATCATTGATGCAGAGATATTCATTGCCCTCTGATGCTTGGAAAGGTGTGTTGAGAGCCCCACATCTCCCTGCTGGCCCAGGAGCCTCAGGTGGTGCTGGGATCAGGGATAAGGTTGAATTTGGGAGAAATGCCTGCCTGCATCTCTGCTGGCCCTGCAGTTAACCCAGCACTTCACACTAAGAGGTTAAGGGCAGCCAGCAAGATGAAAACCCCAAAATGAGCACCGTATCTTGTGAGATTAACATATAAAATCCCTTAATGGAAATGTAGGCACCACAGGTAATTACAGATCCACTGGCTCAACTACAGGGCACAGTTCCAGAAACGGCGCAAGTAAAGTAAGTCACAGTATTTTCTCCAAAGAAACTCGAATCAAGCCAGAGAACATTAACAACAATTACTAAGTTGTCAGACTGTTCAGGCAGTAAGGAGGGCAGATGGAGACTCAAGGGCAGAGTTTCCAGCGCTGCTCCATCCTTCACAAGGATCAGATGAATTTTACATCCCCTCCTGCACTGCCTTTCCAGGAGGGTGAGCAGAAGCCTCAGGACAGGCGTGGGACAAGCACTGTTCTAAGGTCTGGAAGGAAAGCAGACAGGAGGCTTTCAGCCAAAGCTCCTGCCAGAACCAATTAGGAGGCGACAGCTGGACTGCAGCAGCTTTGCAGGGGCAGGAGACAGCACGGAGTGACCTGATCTCACCTGGCAGGGCCAGCAGGGGCAGGGTGCTCCTGCAGCCTGTGCCAAATGCTCTCCAGCCCTACAAGGGCCCAGCAGCAGGGGTGCTCACCCAAACCACTGCTCAAGCCCTGGATCAGGGCTGCTCTCCTGTTCCCAAGGCACAATGGGTGACGTGGGTACAACAGGGTTTTCTCAAGACACACATGTGCCCCAAAAGCAACGGGGCAAGGCTGTAGGGGAACCTGCAGGTGCTGCCCTCCTGCCTCCCCCCAGCCCCTGGCCAGGCTGAGGGGTCCACACCCACACTCTTGTCCCACAGCAGAGTGCCCCGGACACCCAGCTCCCCACAGCCGCCATCTCTGCTTTCATCCCACGCCTGCTGTCAGGGACCTTCTACTGCTGGAGAAAATCCCCAGCTACAGAACCACTCAGGCCGATCTTAAGGAAAGTTTTTGCTCATTTTGATTCCCAAGCTCAGTGCTGAGTGCACTCACCTTGGCCAATCTACAACACAGAAAATTCGAGAAACCCCTCTGGGGTCAGCAGTGCCCCTGAGGGCATAAAGAGCCTCCCCTGCCCCACCAGCCCAGTTTTCCTGTTTGCTGGTACAGCTTTACCATGAGGCTGCTCCTTTACCCCAGACACACTCCCATTGATCCTGTACCAGTCCCTAAACCACATTCTCTCATTTTAAACGTGAGTCCCCACAGGGAGAGTGTGGCTCTCATATTTCCATCACCTTGCCAGCATCTACAAAGTAACAAAGCCGTGGCACAGCCGGGAAGCTCAAATGCTTTCCACTTCATTCTCATGAACAAAGCACCATCAGCCAAGGACTAATCCGTTTGCTAAGGGCAGGGGTTAAGGCTCATCTCTAATTACACCTTGTCCTCCCTCCTGTCCCAACAGCTCGGAGCTGCTTTTGAGGGGAGCTGAGGTTTGACTGGTCAAAGCTGAGGGTTTGTCCAGCACAGCCTGGCACAACTGGAGCAGCTGGAGGAGAAGAGCCCTGTGAAAGCAGAAATAAGGGCTGCTTTCTGAGCTTGGCAAGGAGGATCACAGAGCTGTCTTAATATCTGACATCTGCCAGACTCCTGGAGCTACCAGGGCAGGATTTGCAGGACACATCCCTGGGCTAATCAGAGTTGCAAACAAAGCAGGGCCTGGGGTTTAGTCCACTGGAATTGTTTGCCCCCTTCCATACAACATCATGCTGATTTCTCAATCAAGTTTACTTTTCTGTCACCGAGTCTTCTCAGCCTACTTCTTGAATTGTGATTTGACCTCAAATTAGAAGGGCTTAAACTATATAAACACATATACAAATATATATCTATTTCAAGAGGTAGAAGCTTAGGTCTCGCCTAATCACCACAGCCCAGGAGCTGGGGCTTTCCGAAAAAAAAAAAAATACAAACAAAGAAAAAAAACCTAAACATTTCACGGGTCACAGCCTGGTGCCAGAACGACACTGAAGCGACAGGATAAAAGCGCTCGGTCTGTGGCAGCATCCAGTGTCCACCGGCAGTACTGCACCCTGCCCACACCAGGCCTGGACCATTCCAGGGATGAGCAGGACCTGGAATTGCCAGGAGACAGGCCAGCAAACAGCAGCACACCCTCAGCAGCAGCAGATCCTCTGAGAGCCTGCCGGGGTGCAGGGGTCGCACAGAAGCCGTGGCTGTGCTGTCCCAGAGCTGCTGGACACAGGAGCAGGCGCTGGCTGCATTTCCTTTCTCAGGGAGGAAATCCTTCACAGAGGCAGAGCCCAAGCCTCAGAGCAGTTCAGTGAAAAGTGAAGAGTGTGTCATGCTCAGAGTCTCAGTACTGATGCTAAACCTCAGTTTTTGCACCTGGCAGAGTAACCAAAAAACACTCCCCAAATCACAGAGATTCAAAGCCAACTCACCCCAGCTGCATTTTCCTGTCCCCAAACTTCTTCCTCCACGGTCTGCAGGAGAGGGGAGCCATGGCCTGTGGGAAGAGAGGGGACTGAGTATTCTCAGGGCAGGAAATGATCTTTTACCCCTTACATGAAGGAGTCTGTGCCCTGTGCCTGAACTTCTTGATGGGAGGTGATGGATCCTGCCCGAGCAGAGCCCAAATTGCATTTTGCTCATTTTTGCAGGGCTGACCTTCTCCCAAAGGTCGGCACAAATAAAGGACTTCGGGGCTCCTCTCCAAAACGAGCCTCTGGAGCAGGAGCAGAGCCCGCTCCCAGCGCCCGGCGGTCACCAGAGGGAGCCCAATGCCCGGGAACGGAGCATCCTGCGGGCAGGCACGGCCCTGCGGGGACAGGGGAAGGGCGCAGGTGACCTCCTGCAGCCCCTCCTGGCTCCTTCCTAATGGGGCATCACCACAATCAGACAAAATCGGAGCCCCCGCTGGCCTGGTGTAACTGTGCATGAGGATTTAGGGCATGTCTGGAGATGGAGGATGCATTTACATCAGCTCCCAGGCAGTGATGGCTTTTATCACAGGTGACTCCCCAAAATCACCCTGCCAAAGAAAGGCACAACATTCCTCAGCAAGGCCAGAAGCGTCAGAGCCAGCCCCTGCCATGACAGCAACATTTCTGTTCACTCACAATTAACTGAGCAATTTTAGCATCAGGGGGTGAAGGGCATCTCTGCCTTTTGGACCTCATCCTTCAGCTCCTGAGTGAAGCTCTGCCAAAGCCCTGCTGTCTCCAGAACCCTGAGGAACTGACCGTCTTCTCAAAGTCCTCGTTCCTCATTGCCCCATGAGCCACAAAGCCAAAGAGGTGCCTCAGGCTCCACCTTATTGGAGGCTGGAGACAAGCAGCTCTTCCTGAGACACCCGCATCCTAAGGGCTAAAATCTAATTCCTCCCCCATTTCTCCTTTCTGTATTGGGGTGATCCTCATCTTCCACCTTTTCTAAGCCCTCCCCAGGGTTTTTAGGGCTGCCTTATAGGATACCTACACCACACACAATTACTGCAGCTGCTCCTGTGAGAAGCTCCTAAACTACGCTGTTTATTTCAGGGGGAAAAACAAACAAACAACGCACCCACAAAAGCAACCAACAAACCAACAAAACCCACACCAACTCCCAAAGAACCAACACTCACACCACTAAGCAAACTCCTCACCTTCTCTTTGCTCTGCAGTCCATGAAAACAGGCAAACCCCTCCCCAGGCTCCTATTTAAGCCCTTCAGCTGTGATAGGGATGGAGGGAACTGTTGGCTGATTCCCAACATCTGCAGCCCTTTCACCCCGGGGCAGGTTCAGCTGTTCTTAAATCCATAAAGAACCCAATACACTCTGACATCCTCCTGCTGCTCCCTGCAAATGTCACCATCTACATCTTTTCAGTGCCCTGAAACACTCCTACAGCCCCCTGAACAATCCCTGAACAATCCTCCTTCCTGTCCCCATGGCTCAAAATCCCCTCCACTCTTCAGTTTTGGACCTTGCCCCAAAATAAGAAAGACACTGGAAAACTGAAGTGAAAAACCACCAAGAGTGTTGAGGGCTGGAGCATTTGCTTGGTGAGGGGAGGCAGAGGGAGGCGGGGGTCACTCAGCCTGGTGAGAAGAAGATTTCAGGGGGATATAACAGCAATGGCCAGTAAAAAAGGAGGTTCCTGAGCAGGTGGATTCACACTCTTCATGAGGGTACATGGTTTGGAGATGAGACAGTTGAAAGAAAAGATATTGAAATTGGATACACAGGGAAAAAATTCTTTGCCACGGTGGCAGCCAAATCCTGGGACAGACAGCCCGAGGAGATCGCACGTTCACCTTTGTGGGCTCTCAGGGCTAAACTGGGTAAAGCTCTGAGCAACCTGGTAAGATCTCAGCACTGACCCCGCCATGAGCATCAGCAAAGTCCCTTCCAAGCTGATCCAGCCTGTTTCTCTCTGGGAAAAGAGGGTGAACTGGAATGATAACCAAGTCCGGAGCTTCCTCCCCAGCCAGGTTGTGGGAACCCTGCAGTCAGCGCCACCACCCTTGGATCATCCCATGGCAGCTTGAAAAGCCTCGTCAAACACTGTGAATGTCAAGGGAAAAAAGTAGGGCAAAGGATTCAACTGAGTTGTGACAGTGACACGTGCCTGTGCTGGGGGAGGAGGAGGAAGCAGTTGAGCTCACCAGTTAAATGGGCCAAGAGCCTGGACACAGTAAATGATCAGCTGCATCACCAGCAGAGTGAGGCTGCGAGAGGGAAATAACTTCCTTCCCTTTGCCATGGGCATGGCCTGGTCACAGGAGAGTGCCCAGCTGTGAGCTCTGAGTGAGACCATGCAGAGATTTCATTCTGAGTGTATTTTAACTGGTGAGGGGACTGAGTGAAATGTGAGGAGGACCTGGCCCTCATTCCACTGCAAGGGGTGGCTCCCACCCCAGCCCTGCTCTTTCCTCCCCAGGAAGAGAAAGAGCTGTGAAGATGCCAAGAGAGATCTCAAGTGTATCATGATCCACTCACCTTTCAAAGGTGTCAAAAAAACCTCAGAAACAACTCGAAAAAACAACCCAAACCCAACACAACCTAAAAGGTGTAGGAAGAAAACCACAGAAAACAGTGGCTGAAGGTTTGATTTCTGTTTTGGTGTGTGTTTCTGGAGAGGCACAAGTGGGAGCTCAGGCTGGATTTCCTGTGGCCACTGCCACATCCCAGGGATCCATCAGCCCCCACTGGGAAGGTGAATCCAGCTTTCCAAAACCAAGACTGAGCACACTTGGCACCAGCAAAGCATCCCTTCCATCCTGATTAACTGGAGCCGTGTGCCTGTTCAGTTGGAAGGATGGATCTCAACAAAAGGGGCTTTTGCTGGAGCACTGCCTCTCTTGGCCTCTCCTGGGGACATTTTGGGAAGTGTCCTCAAGTGAGGCAAACAATTTCCTCAAAGCAGATTACTCCCACTCTCCACTTCCCTGGCACAGGTGGAGGAGATGGTAGTTGGGTCTGTGAGGTATGGAGGTGGTTTATTCACTATTTTCTCTGAAAAAACCAAAGTACATGATGGTTATTAAACAGTGAACTTCTGCAATTTCTGTTCTCTTGTGATCTGTCCTTGTTATCTCAGCCTCCAGGTTTGAAAGGATTAGACATGGCAATATGCTGTGAGAATTTTGGAGTCACTGAGGGCCACCTCATGCTTAAAGATGCCCCATTGCCTTTCTCTCATTAAAATGTCATTTTCCTCCTTAAAAATGGGGTCTTTTTGCTCCTGTCCTCTGAACATGGTGCTGGTCCAGTGCCACATAAAGTAACAGGATCCTCACAGGATAACTACAGAGGAGAAGTCGCGGAGTGGAGGTCATCCTGCCCCAAGCTGGAGGACTGATAAGGAAAGGCACTTTCCTGAAGTGCTCTTCATGACCACCTCAGCCTCGTGCTCCCCTCAATCCCGCCCTTGCTCTGGATGTCCTGTCGAGTTTAGTAACACAACATCTGAATTTAAAACCAAACAAGGGCCCAGGCTGTACAACTGGGCCACAGGGAGGGTTGGTCCGCTTCAAAGAAGAGGTGACAGATTTTGCAAGAATCCAGTAGGCTGGGATGGGAAAAACATCAGGATCAAAGGCAGCTGGTCCGAGAGAAGCTCGAAACCAGCCCCAACACAAAGCTTTTCCCGTGCAGCTCAACCACTGGCTGGCTGCCTGGGAAGTTACCAAACGACAGAGGATTTGGCAGAATTGGGTTATGTGGATTACCAAAGAAGCTGGTATTAGGTGTGCTGAGCATCTTGCTGAGACCTCTCTTTTTAGGCATTGTGCCCCAGCTGAGTTCAAAGCTGGGGTTGTGGCATGAGAGGCAAATGCTCAAGCTCTGTCCAAACAAGGTCCAGAGGTTTAGGTGCTCAGCATTTCGGTGCTTGCAAAAGATGTTGACCCCTGAGGCTCGTGATAAATCTAAAGCTCCCTTTGAAAATTAAGTGTTAACATGAAGGAGCTGCTCTCCCATTGATCTACTGCCAGTGTTTTAACAAGAGGATGCCACAAGTACTTCCCTGAGAGAGTTTTGCACAGTGAAAGGGGAGAGATTGTAAAATTACTTTTCTCGTGTTTGCACAAAGAGGGATTTGTCAGTCGGAGTGAAGAAGAGAGAGGGCAGCAGTGTGAAAAGTGAAGAAAGGAATGAAGTCTATGTGTATTAAAAATTGTAAATAAATGCAAACATGTGTGCCTAGAAAATCAAGGTCTGTGTATGATTCAGAGAGAATATATCCTAGAGAAGGGGAGAGTAAGCCCACAACTCCTCTACTCCAGGGAATATTTTTTTTTATATTATTGACAATTTATACAATCTGGTGTTCTTCTAAATATAATTTTATTAACATGAGAAGCCACTTGGCAGCAGTGCCACTATACTGGTGAGTTCACAATTTTCAAGACAAAGCGTTCTCTAAAAGAAGGAAAAAGACTGATTTGAGAAGAGGAGCTTTGCAGCTTCTGCCTAAAACCAGCCTCCACCTGCCATCTTATGGGTGCAGGCTTAAATGGAGCAATATTCCCTACCCTCAGTTTGCTTGTCGGTGCTTTCCGAAGGAGATGAGGCACAGGCAGTCACGCTGCTCATCAGCTCTCCCGTCACCCTCCCACAATAACCCCTGAGAGAGAAGGAGCTCGGCTGTGCAGGCTGGGGAGGGAACCGAGGCTCCCGCTGTCTCCCACCCCCTGGGATGGGCAGAGCCGGGCAGGAGCCCACGAGCAGGAGCAGTTTTTGGCTGCCCAGCATGTTCCAGTTTGCCAGGCAGGACGGGGCAGAGGAGCTGTGGCTGGTAGGGGCAGGAGGACGCAGGAGCTGTGGGAATCGCCTTCCTTCCCGGGAGGAGGGTGATGCAACAGCGCGGGAGAGCAAAGCCACACATCAGGCTCCAGCACGGCTGGATCAAAGCGTTTTTCTGGGTCTTACGGAAAAAACAATCCAGCCAAGGAATGGTGCTGAGTTTTATTTTATTGAGCAGAGACAGCAGAGGGAGGACGGGCTGCTCCTGTGGCTGATGGCAGCTCAGCTCCTGCTGCTCGGTCCAGGGGGGGCTCAGCATTTCCCCAGGTGCTTCAATCTTATTTTCCCTCCACTTCTCCTGTAAAAGGAGGGAGAAAGACTTAGACCGAGCAGCCAGTGACAGACACAGCAGTGTGGGACAGAGCTCATCCGTCCCAACAGGCCTGACTCGTGCCAGTGAATGTCCCTGGTACCCCACATGGAACACCCAGCCATTTTCTCCTATCCTCCTTCTTCTCTGATTTGCCCTAGGATAAGGCAGCCTTGGCTGCACATTAAATGTAAGGATTGCTAAGGCAAAAACATTTTGCAAGCACATTCCACCCATCAGGGATCCTATCGCATCTCCTTTAAAAGGTTTCAGAGCTCAGGAAAAGGAGACATCCTGTTCTGTCTCTGAGATCTTGTGTCTTGTTCCACAAAGTTCATTCAGACTTTTCAGGAATAACTTGGCATGGCTCAGCTCCCACATTCCTCCAGGCACTTCTCAGTACCCAGGAGTGTGGGCAGTGAGAGCTGCAGCCTGTGGCACACAGTGGGAATTGTGCATCAGTTTTGTGCGTGTGGAAGGTACAGGCAGGATGCATTTGCTTCCCAGGCCCTGTGCTGCCTCTCAGCATGGCAACCAGCAGCCTGCAACGCCCAGAAATGAATTAAAATTAACTCCTAGTCACACAGCTCTGCTCCAAGGAGGAAACATTCCGCTTGGCACGGTTCAGAGGCTGGTCCACACGAGAGGAGCAGCCTGGATGCAGGGCTTCCCCTCTGTGAGGATCATTAGATCATGGAAATGAAGGCAAGCCCTGCCATTTCAGCCCCCCAGTGTCACTTACAGCACTGCCTTGCAGAAGGCACACTTGTTCCCGTACGTGACGCCATCCGTGCCGCAGTGAGGGTTGGACTCCCTCGTGCAGTACACGCTTCTGTTTATGAACTCTCTACATATCTGCACGAGGAATAATAATAATAAAAAAGAAACCGACCGTTTCAGGACCCCCATGCTCTTTGTTTCACTTTCTAAATTGGACCCAAGGTCATTAATGTAATGTTTTCTCTGACAAGTGCTGACACTGCCTGTTTTCTGACAGAAAAAGCCCTCTCAGAAATGAGTAGAAGTGGCAGAAGTTTCAGGGGAATTTTGGCTCCATGTTTGAGGAGGGAAACTGTAGTCACGTGGGAGAAGTCTTGATCTCCCAACAACATGAGTGGATCAGCCTAGGCATGCACCAGAAGAGTCAGCACTGATGCTCTGTCAGGCACCTGGAGCCGAGCTACCTCCCTGCTGTGCATGACTTCAGGTGTCTTGCAAAACCCTGCACTCAGTTTGGGGCTTGCTGAGCTCCTGCTTTCCCAGAGGAAGGAGGGGAAAACCACAGGGAAATTCCCTGGGGAATTAAAAATTATGCCCAGGAAGTGGACAGGTATTTTGTCTCTCTACAAGCCTCAGGGATGAACTAAATCTGGGGAAACAGAACACTCAATTATCCATTTGCTTCATGAGAAGATTGGAGAGTGAAGCCAAGCCAGGAGTGGTGCAGCACATAAACATTTGCTAAATCAACCATTTATTTCCCTGCTCTACCTGCTAACGTGGCCACACAGCATCCCCCAGGTAGCAGTGAACTCCCCAGCACTAGGAATCCTTGGAAGGACCCACCTGCTCCCAGCAGACATTAAAAACTCTTTACCCAGCACCAAGATTTTGGTTATAAAAACATTCCTCCAAAGTGAAACGCCATGACTGGACGTGGCACTCAGTGCTATGGTTTAGTTGACAAAGTGGTGATCAGTCAAAGGCTGGACTCGATGATCTTGGAGGTCTTTTCCAACAGTAATGATTCCATGGTTCTATTAAATGCAGATTCAGCAAGCAGAAACAGCAGCACTAACCTCTTCAATCTCTTGACCTGCTACATCTGGAACTAAAAGAAAAACAGAAAAAAAAAATGAAATAGAAACCAGACAGATTTTACACATCAGCATTACTTTCTGATAAAGTCTGAGCTGAATTCACAAAGGTTTTATGCAAACCACAGTGAAACACTCCTGGTTTTTCTTACATCTCTCACAGGGGAAGAGGGGGCAGGAAATACATTATCTGAATTGCTTTTCAGTGTTTTCTTATTTTGAAAAATGCTCCTAAAGTACTATGTAATCATTCATTCAGCTGCTAACTACACCTCAGACACACAACCCTGGAAGGCAGCCACTCCCTGGGAAGCAAGCTGCCATATCAGGTGTGGAACCATGCTCCCAGAGATTTTAAACCCGTACTGGCTTTTAAGGCTCTGAACAATGCAAGTGGCTGGTGCTGCTGCTAGCAGGGGACCGTGGAGCAGGAGATCCCATGGTTGGGTTCAAGCCATGGCCCAGACACCTCCCAGGACAGGCTCAGCCCAGGTGAGACACAGAGAGACGTCACGGGGTGACAGAGAGCAGAACAGGCAGTGCCGGTCAGAACCGGCACAAAAATCCCCTCTGTAACCACAGGCTCTGGGCTCAGAGCTCATCAGTCCCTGCTCTTTATGTTTCTTCCCAGCAAAGCTGGCAGGCAGGCACGTAGGTTGAGTCAGAGCTGTGAAACGGGGCGACCCTGTCAGATCTCTAAGGGGGAGCCTGACACTCCAGGGTGGGTTGAACGCAGATCTGCAGAATCTGGGTCACGGCAGAGTGGGACAAACACCCAGAATCTGGTGAGGCTGTCCCTGCTGCTCAGAGGGGTCTCTGCCAGCTGTGGTGCTGCTCAGGTGGCTCTGGGCAGGAGCTGAAGGACCTTGCCCTACACTCACCCCTCCCCAGTGGAAATCCCGCCCAACCCTCAGTCAGCTCAACCCTCATCCATCAACCCTTCCCACTTCTTTTGCTATTTCTGTTGCCCTTTGGGGTTTTTTCATGGTGCTGGCACATTTACCCTGTCCTCAAGTTGGGCTAGGCTGCCTTAATGTTGAAGGCACTGGTATGGCTATCTGCATATTATTTACAAAACAGCTCATTAAATAGTTTTTATAAATATTACATGCAGCTACAGAAGAACTTGGGATGATGCCTCTTGACATCTGTTTATTTTACAGGAGATCACAGGGTTTGCTGCTATTCTGCCTGGCCTTGGAAGGAAGCATCAGCCTTCTGATGGAACCCAGTCCCAATTAAGACTCAATTAGAGACAGATGAATATTTCATAATGAATAATGTGTAAAAAGCAATTCGCCTCTTCTCCATGCACAGCTTGCCATTTTCTCAAAAAACTTCTTTATTCAAATAATTCACAGAAAAACAAGTAAAAATAATTCTTGTTCCACATACTCTTCAAAAACTGTTGCCACACACCCTGCAGAGCTGGGTCAGCTGGACTCAAGAAAGTGATAACACTGACATGATCTAGAGGTGCAAAAGTCCTCACTCAGCTTCCCCACATCATCGCAGAGATGTGTAAATCTCCAGATAAATAGTTGTTGGATCCTTTTAATTTGCCCTCTCTGTTCTGACTCCTTGAGGACATTTGAATTTAATTTTCAAGCTTTTCTCTGCAACATCAACGAAAGCTGAAACTTTCATCTAATTATGTCTCCACATCTCCAAGGAAAACACCAAATACTGAGATGGTTAGGATCAAAACAAGAGCAGATGACCCAGAGGTGAGAGAGTTTCTTCTCTAACTGGTTCAGCAAAACTCTCCAGTGAACATTTGCACTTAAAATTCATAATTACACTCTGCTTTGGTATATTTGCTGAAGAAATGCTCAGAATTTGCTCTCTGTCTCCCAGCGACACCTCCACTACATTCTCCACTGCAGAGGCACACGAGGAATGGAAATATGTCATATGAGTGAGCAAGTCCTGCAGATATTTTCTACTTGCTCAGCCTTATCTTCAAGCCTGTCAGCCGGTGATCAAGACTCTCCAAAATTTGTTGTCAGGAGAGGTTTTGGTGTTTGTTTTTCTTTTCTAGGCTAGGGAAAAGATCACTTACCCAAGAAGAAAGAGAGCAGCAGCAGGCTGAGAAGCACTAAGGCACCTGTAGCCCTCATGCTGCAGGGAGCCCTTTAGTCCAAGCCAAGGCCAGAGCAGGAGGTGTTGTCTCAGTCCCAGAGCCCACAGTGTGCACACACAGCTGCCCTTCTGTGTATTTATGTGCCTGTCCAAGCTGTCCTCATTCCCCACCTTAATTGTGAGAACTTCTCCACTTGGTTTCTAAAGCCACTATTGGTCCTGGCCGGTTTATGGTGCTTTAAGGAATGCTGCCCCGTCCACATCAAACCTAGAAAGGGATAATTATATGAGTGATAGACATGCTTGTAACGTAATTATTTTATTTTTTTTTTCTAAATAGTCACAGGATTTTCACAAGGGTGAATTTTCAAAGCGGTGATTCATGGGGGAAGCTGGTAATTTTCATTCTCTGGGTCCTCTCTGAATGCCAGCACCGAGGCTCTGAGTGCGGCGTGATGACACTCACTAGACGTTACGAAATAAATCACAGCATGAGAATGTGTTGTCTGTGAAACCAATTATACGTTGTTCCCTGGCTATTTTTGAGGATGGTTCTAAATTTGTGGAGTTGGGGTGGAGAAGCGCTGGGCTGTGACATGCTCTCCTCGCTGTGTGCACAGTCCCAGATAGGACAGCTGACTCTCCTCCCTGAACTATTTAAACTCTAGCTGTCAATGTTTTCCCAGTTTTTCACATTCACAAACATATGTTAGGGCTCTGCTCCCACTGCAAGTGGCAGTGATGGGAATTTGATGGGGAATTGGCAGATCCAAGCTCTATTTCCAGCTGAGGCTGTGCAAGGATTTGTGTTCAGGCACACCAATCGCCAAACACCTCTCCAGACAAGAATAAGCCTAAATTTTAGTATGTTTTCCTAAGGAGACAAGGCTTAGAAGAGGAATGTGTGTAGATGTATCTGGGTTTTAGTTCCCCCAGTGAATTTTAAGCACACAAATAGTTGCAGCCAAATTTTACACAGGAGTGAAAAAAAAATTAAAAATAAAGAACATATTTTCATACGTTTTTCTAGCAACAGAGGAAAGATGCCACCAGCATCCCCAGCCAGCAGGGGAGAGGAGAGCAAGGCTCTCCAGGTTTCATTTCTGCAGGACAGCAACTCTATGGGTGCCCTACATCTGGGGAAGCATTCCAGTTTGCAGCTTGCCAGACATCTTAAAATCCACACAGTGGCATAGAAACTGTGACTGACAGGCGAGTGCTCAGCTGTCTATTAAGGGTGATCTCACGACGCAGCCTCTGGTGTAATTTAGTTATCAAACCCGTCAGCCGCAGCGCCGTTCCAGCCACGCTCAGTTCTGCCACTCGCAGCACTCCTCGTTTGCCTTTTCTGGTTTCAGACGTCACCGCTCGCCACCACAGCCTCGATGCCTCAGCCCCTTATCTGCCCAAATAATGTTGGGGTTGCTGCTGCACTGCTGGGCTGGCTCCAGCCCCAGCAAGCACACGGCAGGGACCAGCCCCTTCCGGGCTGAGCAGAGGAAAAGGAGAAATTACCGACCAGGTGATTACTGTTATTGCCCATTTCCACTTCTTTGTGACGCCTCAACAGCCGACTTGGAGGCAAAGGTGGGGGAATTCTGTCCCTCTGACATCAGTGATAGAAGAAGGGCTCCTGGACCTTGCTGGTGTCAAGCTGAGTCCTAACCTTAAATGCTTAAATTACACTTTTATGCTACAGACCTTTCCATCTTCTGAAGTCCTTGCTAGAGGCCTATGAGGCAGCTGGGACACAGCCATCTATTCATCACTTGTCCCACATTTTGCTGCAGGTGAGCAGCTCTTTTCTGGGCTTTTCCAAAGCCTTCTGAGCAGGTATCTGACTTCCTCAGGCACAAACTACCTCTGAAGAGGAGGCTCACCATGAGACCTTGCCGTTGAAGATGATTTCCTGCTATGGCCAGAGCTCCACTAGTCTGTGGCCATCATGTAAACCTCTCATCCAACAAGGAACTATAACCAAACACATCCACTGGCTGCTTTGACTGTTCCTTAACTATTTTCTCAGACACAAAAGCAGGTAACTAGTGAGGACTCTCGTGACTCTCCAATTTGTCTTTTTTCAGAGGCAGGCACAAAGGTATGATGTGATTTATATTACTTGTTACCTGTAGTAACACCAAAAACAACCCCCAAATGTAAGAATTTCCATTCCTCTTCCTGATCTCTGTGCTGGTTCTAGGGAGGGATAAGCCTCTTACATTCTGGTGGGGAGTACCTAAAAAATTCTTGGTCAAGAAATTACCTACTTCAGGAAACAAGACCGAAAGAAGTGTCTTGAAAGTCACAGATTTTGTCCTAAATATCAGCCGTAGCAGCAGGTGTTCTTTTACATAACAAGAGAATGGGAGGTGGAGAAAGGATGAGGAAGGGAGTGTGTGAGCCATGGCACTTGGGACTTTTTTTGCTTGTGCTGTTTGCATATTAACTCCTTGACTCACCTAAAAAGATGGCACATCATCACGAACAGTCATATATGTCATTTTTCCTGCAGTGCACGCTTCAGGCTCCCACAAAGATGTTATCTTCACACCTTTTTTCCCCAGACAGAAAACACATTTGAGCTGCCAGCACATCTTCTGGCCCCTCTTTCCTGGAGTTAGAAAACCCAAGACCTTTTCCTGAAGGGTCCTTTACCTTACCTCTGCCTCAAATACCACCAGTACAGCTTTTCAGATCTCTTCTCCAAGAAGCTGAAAGCCTGAGCTCAGTCTAATTTCTCCTCAGGTTCTCATTAGGCTCATTAGAGCCCTGCCTAGCTTGCTGCAATTTTATGCTGATGGGCACAGTCTTGATGGACACACCCTTCAAGGAAGCAGCACTTCCTAATTTTCTTCCCTATGAGATACCTCCTCCCTTTGCCATAAGCCTCCTTTTTATAAGGCACCACCAGACCTGCCCCTTGCCCATGTGTGACCAGGTAAAGCTGATCACACCCCCTTTCACACTTCCCCTGGACCATCCCACCAGGCCAAGGCCCCTGAAAGGAACAATTCCTCCAAGTTCCAGTGCTGTGACAAAGACAAATCCATTTACACTCTGCAAGGCTTCAAAGTTGTGCTATTTCATAGCATTTTCTGATGGTTTGCTACAGAATGACATTCTCTTGTGAGGGCTTGGACTGGTGTTTTGCTCTTTATTGTGGCTTAATTCACCACTTCTCCTGCCTGGCAGAAAAGTTTCCAAAACTCTAAAGACCATCACCCCGCCTGGAAAAAAAAACCAAAAACTGAAATCAAAAACCATTCCATGGCAAGGATTGTGGCTGCATTTAGTTTATTGATCAATCAAAGCAGAGACTGATGCGTAACAGTTGAGGGAGCGAGGAAGAGCATGTTTGATTGGAGGATTTGTGAGGGAAAGGTCATGTTGAAGGGTCCAGCTCCAGAGCTTAGCATTCGCCCTGGTGACTGAAGAACAGACTTCCAACGTTGCTTCTGAAGAGAGAGAGGGAGACCAAAATTAGAGACATGGATCTCATTTTTACAGCCTAACTTCACCCAAATAAGCCAAACGCCCTTGTGCTCTCCAAGTCATAAAGTACTTCACTTAATGTTCCACCTCTTTTCAGATTCCTCAAGTTACATGCTTTCATTCGCTGAAGAGATTTGGGACAAACCCCATAATTTTGGACACCTCCTACGGTCACACTTTCAATCACCCTGACAGGGAGGCAGTCAGCAATGCTATGAGCCTGCGAGCGGGGATCTGCTGTTAATTGCAAGGGGAGGAGGAGAAGACTCACTCAGGCTTAAGATCTGCGGCGCCTGGGGGGTGGCAGAGGAGTGAGCGCTGGGAGAGGAGCACGGGGTAGGGATGGGAGCTAACGGGAGCCCTGGGGTTCCACACCAGCTGCCACAGCTGCTTCAGCTCCTCTGGTTTCACGGCCTCATGGTGAGCCCTGTACTTACGAAACAGCGTTGCAGAACTGGCACTTGTTCCCGTAAGTTCTGCCGTCGGAGCCGCAGATGGGGTTGTACTCGGAGGTGCAGATGAGGCTGCTGCCCTTCTGCTGGCTGCAGTCGACGTTTGTATTTTGCTAATGGAAGAGAAACAGGGTTTAAAGCTTTTGCTCCCTATATTTTCCTACATAAATGCTTTATGTTTATTTAATGGTTGTGATATGGCAAAGCACAAAAGCACTTTTCGGGAGCGGGGCTCTGTTGTTCCAGCAATTCTGCGGATTCTGCCTGGAACAGCCTGAAGTAGGGAGATGGTGGAGGCAGAAAAATCTAATAAATATTATTATAAGTAATTCCAGGCTGGCTCTCCCACTGACTGCTCTGGTTCAGCAGGCAAGCAGAGGCAAGTGGATAGAAAGGGGATGGTCACAAGCCCCAGTGCATTAAGTTCTCCCACCTAGGGAATCACTGCTACTAATACTGCTCCTGCATCGATGATGCAGCATCTCTTGCTCATCCAGTTTCACAGCAAATGAAGGTCTCAGCACCCTCTGCCTGCTGTTCCCAGGTCAGAGAGGGATATCTCAGACATGGATTTGGTTCCATAGCTGTTGGCCCTGGTGTTTTCCTCAAGTCCTACTTCCAGGCCAAATGCACCAGGACAGTGGAGGCATTTCTGTATTATTTAGTCACGAATTGGGGTTGCAAAACGTAACAGCAGTTAAGAGTGCAGATCTCTGGCTTTACCTGGTAGCACTGTCCGTATCTCTGCAGATCCACTTGCAGGCCGCTCCTTTGGGGGGAAAGCAAGTGGAGAATGAATGAGCACAGTGCAGCTGCTCCGTGAGCCAAACTAATGCCAAAAAGAGCAACACCGATGCAGAAAGCCTCCCCTGACCCGGGCCCTTCACTCACGCCACAGCAGTACAGAAGTTGCACTTGTTCCTGTAGGTGATGCCGTTGGTGCCGCAGATGGGGGAGTACTCCATGGTGCAGGGGTTGTTGTAACCACTGCCAGGCCTCAGGAAACCAGTACAGTCGACCTGAAACAGTCACAGAGCAGCATTCGAATCTCTGCTCCCCTTTGCATCAGCCCTGTGTAATGGAGTGCGTGGTGCAAGAGACATTTCCCCCTCTTCCCAGAGCTGCCAGATGAAAGGGGCTCCCAGCCGCAGTGTGGGGGATTTGGGGGATGAAATCCTGCCGGTGGGTACAGCCTCAGTGTCTGCTCTGAGGGGGGCTTCACCCCTGTCATCTTGAGGATTTTTCCCCGTGAATGCCACCATGAAGGAGCCTTGCCTAAAATACCTCACACAGCAGCAACTTCTGCTGTGAGGTGCAAATGGAGTTTACACTCAGCTCGCTGCTCCTGCAATTACTCTGAGTCTGTTGAAATGGGAGTCCTTGTATTATGTGAAATTGCAGATCCAGAATGTTCCTTTACTCTCTCTATCTCTAAACTAAAAATAGTCGTTCTTTGCCTCTTCAATAGCTCCACGTATTGATACTAACTTTAACTTAACTTTGTAATTAACATTCTGATAGAATCTGTTTTTTCTGTTACAAAATTATAGTTTAGTTGAAATCCAAACCTCTTCTGGGAATTTCTTAGCTACAACAAGCCTCTAAATCTAAATGTAAAGAGAAGTGTTTTCATAACACTGAACGAAATGCTCTTGAAATCAGAAGTTTCCTTTTAAACTCTGGTGTTACAAACAAGACATTTTTCCTTTTAAAACTCAGTGATTTTAGCAGTTCAAACAAAATGCAAATTAAATTTCCTGCAAATCTGAAATTCCTCATTTTCACCCCATTTCTGAGAGCTAGCAATTGTGTGGGTTCAGTACAGAATGAATCCTAGGCTGGTTTTGTGTCTGGCTATCACCCACCAGGGGAAAGAACCAATATCTGACCGTACCCTAACGCATCTTCCGTCGTGTTTCTTGTCCAGAGCACGGTTGCGGCTGGAGGGAGAGAGGGAGAAGGAAAGCAGGGATTAATCTTTTCATGCCATGTAGTCATCTCAGTCATTAAGCCTCTCCACCCGTAAAGCCCTGGTAATTAATCAGATTCTGGAGCTTTGACACGGAAGATCCCGGGCATTAGGGAAGACAGAAACTTAAGAAAAATCTAGTCCACCCCACGATTAGTCACGAGCCCAAGGGCTTCTGCCTGATTCTTGAAGTGGCACTGTGGGTGATGGGGGGACTTTCTACTCACAGGAAGTCCTTGCAGAGGGAGCACTCGTTGGAGTAGGTGCGGCCATTGGTGCCACACACAGGGCTGTAGCTGCGGGGACAGGCGATGTTCAAGGTTTTTCCAGACAGCATGTAGGCGCCGCAGGAGGCCTGCGAAAGGGGATTCGTGACGTCTCCAAACTCAGAGAAAGTTGTTCTTGCCCTAATCGTGTTTTTGCTGCGTTGGGTGGCTACTGTGAGAAAGCTCTATGGCTCCTCCATGGTGGAAAAAAATATATATTCTTACAGCATACAAAAGCAGCTCCCTGCTGTTAAGACCTAAAGTAATTTTGGTAAGAATTATGGGCAAGAATGATCATTCCCTGGGGAATCAAGACAGGGAAGATATTTAGGCAGATATTCAATAGTCGTATAGATTTTCTGCTGGCACTCTGTGCTGACTCGCATTCTCTACATTATTAATCGCTGTCTTTTTAATCATCAATGTGCTAAATTATCTCTCTCTGACAAAGGTGTTTTCTTATGTTGGGAAAAAAGGTGCACTTAGGGGCACTTCTTTCTTATTCATTTTTTTTCCCTCAATCATTCCCTGGTATATAGTGTGCGTATGAATTATTCATCCAGACTCAGAAATCAAGACTAAATGACAAAGATCTAATACTCACCCGTCTTTGAGCAACAGCAAGACCTACAATAAAAACCAGAAATTATAAAATGTAAAAATTGTGCGATGTCCTTCACTAAAATTCCTTTGGAATAATCAATTTTCCTACAGAGTAACCAAATACACCTTTCCATTAAGTGATTACCTTCCCAAATGTTTCGTCTGCTCCAAGTAAATGCAAAGCGATACACCGAGATTAAAAAGAAATCACTTATTTGTGAAACCAGAAATTTTGACTCACTTAACAAGAAATAGCACCTAAAATTTAATCCTTCTTTAGCGCCGTAATCCCCACTAAGGCTCAAAAGCTTAAAGCACAGATCCCACGAGTTTATCTGCACAAGGGTGAAGTTCATTGAAACGAGAGGCCGCGGATTCCTAAACCATCACATCCCCAAGAGGCTGCAGCCTCCCGCTGGATGCACAGAGACAGGGAAAGGTCCAGACCAGCACAGAGTGTAACAAAAATGACAAAAATGACTTACCAGAAAGGCAGCAGAGAAGGAGCAGGCCCAGAAGGGCACTACACCTGGCCATCTTCATGCTGGTGGTGGCGGTGGCGGCTGGTCCGTGTGGGTCGGTTACCGGAGAGTCCGTGGATGGTTCTCAGCCCTCTCCCTCCCCAGTATATATACGCATCTCCCCGACCTTGTGAAGTCATCACCAGAAAGTAATTATTTGCTCTGTAAACTAAGAAAATTGTATCGATTACGGAGTTGAGCTCCAAAGAATACTTGTTTGTTAGAGAGATGCCCAGAAGAATTAAACAAAAATGTGAGCTACACCCAGCTTGTTAACAAAGGCGCCTTGCTGTACAATGAGTGATTTGTCCTTTCCAAACGGGAGCACTGTCTCAATAGCAGGTGTTGTGAAATGGCGTGTGGAAGTTGGGAAGGGAAAAAAGAGCCCATTTGTTGGAAGTGTTTGACTTGTGCTCTCCATATCACATCTACCAGACAGGAGCTGGGCTCTGGGAGACTTTCATGGTACAGCAGAATGGGGTGACAGGAGCATGGGACACTCTGAGCTTCTACTGATGTCATATCTGGGGTCTGGCAAGTTGTAGTGCACTTTAAAGATGCTGAAGTCTCAGTTAATCTCTCCACACTCTCTCCTGTAATTTCCTGGTACACTTCCTGGATTTCTCACCAGTAGAAAGTCATCACAAGAGAAAAGCATCAAAAAGAAACCCCAGAAGTTTATTAGACATTTCCATGTAGGAGCAAGAGTTATTGATCTGTTGGCAATGAGCATGACTCTGATTAAGAAATCATGAGAATAAGTAGCCTCAAATCTGTACTGGGATAATGCTGTGCAGGTGAAATGGGCTTGTTAATACCAAAGGCATTCCAGGAAAAATTCCAGTATCTGCATACAGAAGGAGAGCTGTTAGGCTTCCCCCTTCTCCCTCCATTATACGGCATTAAATTTAGAATGTCAGCTGAAAGTCATGTTTTAGGGAAGATAAGTGATAAATAATGTGCTGGGCTCTGCTAAGTGGCTTGACTCTATCGCAAGCGTATGGAAAAACAAATAAGGGATATTGCATAAAATAATAAATTTTTGATTTAAGGTAGTCAAGGAAGGAAGTGACGGATGGAACTTATTTGTGCTTCAGAAGAAGCTTGATTCATACGTGTGGCTTAAAGGCAGCCTGAGTTTTAAATAGAAAATCAGAATTGGTTTTCTTATTATCCTGGGAGATGTTCAACACTTGGCATGAGCAGATAAATCATAAAAATGTAGCTGAAAGTGTAAGGGAACCGTAGTCAAGAATGGAGCTTGTGGGATTTGGCCTGTTTATATCAATGAAATAATTTTCCTGAAAAACAAATGAATAATGTTATTTGGATCTCTTTCACAAATATCACAAGTTGAAGGGTTCCTTTGAAAGTTGTTTCTGTCGCATTCTTAGCATCCTGAGTGAGTTGACTTTCAGATTCCTTGAACTGATTGTGAGCATATTTGGAAAGGAAGCGGTAGCATTAATATTAATTAATCTCCAGGGGCAGGAATGCCAAAGTCTGGAAACAAAGCTTCCTCAGAACTTACACCAGCCACCGGTGGAGGTGCTGGTTGCCGGCCCTGTGGCTGGGGGGGACTCCAGGAGCAGAGTCTGTCTCCTCTTCAGCCCTGAGACCCAAACTCCCCCATACCCACCTCCAGATCCGGGATCCCCATCAGCAGAAACTGTGCTGCTTCTCCTGTTGTGTTTCCTGCCAGGCTGAAGCCAGCAGGAGCTGTTGTGTCTGCCAGGGAGCGGCAACGCTCTCATGTTGGGCCAACACCTGCCCTTTCATTAGTTAGATCCGCTGGGAGATGCCCTCTGCCCCACGTGCTGCCCCTGAGGGTCTTGGTGGCCCTCCAGGATTGCTCCAAAAGCAGCTCTTCTCCTCCAGCAGCCCCCGCCGCTTCCCAGGGCAGCAGGGAGAAAAAGAGAAACGAGGAAAGAGCCTTGCTACAGGGTCTGGGAGAAGGGGTGGGAGACAAAGGGAAGCATCCAGGGCAGGGCAGGAGAGCTGCTGGGACAGGTGTGACAGGGGATTGCACAAGGAGCCCCATTAATAGGAAACAGAGGGAATGGGACAGCAGTAATCACAGGAGAGCAGATGGACTGAAAACAGGCATTAGGAGCAGTGAAAAACAGCAGTTCTCATTACAGTGAGCATGGGAAATGCCATTCACCTGTTGCAAATGGGAAGGGCAAAGTGAACACACCTGCCCAAGCCCCTCTGGATGTGTGTGACGGTGCCAGACCTTTCTCAGTGACAGGACAAGGAGCAGTGGCCATAAACTAAAACACAAGTTCCACCTCAACATGAGGAGAAACTTCTTCCCATGAGAGCTACAGAGCACGGGAACAGCTCCCCAAGGAAGTCATGGAGTCTCCCTGTCTGGGTCATTCCAAACCCACTTGGCCGTGTTCCTGTGTCACCTGCTCCAGGTGTCTCTGCTTTGGCAGGGGGTTTGGACGGGATGATCTCCAGAGATCACTTCCAACCCAAACTATCCTGTGATTCTGAGGTTCAGAAATATCATGATGAGTAAACTGAATTTGGGATAATTTTGATGCTTCTACAGATACAAGATCCATATAAAAGCTTTAAAAAACCCCTTAAATAAAACACTTTGTTCTAATTCAGACTCCTAGAGGGTGAACATTCAGGAAGGTTATGGCCCCATGAATGGGATAAAGGTTGGCCATCGTATGATGGGTCTTCTTGTATTAAGGTAAATTTCCAGCAACTCTGCAAATTCTACCCAGTTTCTAATCCAGCAGTATTTCTTCCCATGTCAGTGATCATTTCCTGGGAAGCTTTTCCTCTGCCTTTGAGACTTCCTACCTCAAGTAAGCCCATAGCCTACCACAACCTAAAAAATTCCTCACTGACGCTTCCTGACTTGGTTCAAAACTTGCCATAGGCTTCATCAAAGAACAGCAACAGAGTTTTTTAATTATTATTAAATAAGAGGGTGGGTGTGTGCACGCAAGACATGTCGTCGTGCCAGCAGCGGTGTCCCTGTCCCTGCTCCGGTCTGCTGCTGCCCCGGGAGAGCAAAGGGGCTGCAGCCGGGGCCGGAGGAGGCAGCGGCGCGCACCGCGTTCCTCTGCGGATCGCTGGGGATGTGGAACCGCAGGAGCTCCCAGCCAAGCTGCTGTTGCCAGACCTCTGCACACGGGGGCAGAGCTGGATCTTCTATCAGAGCAGAAATTCAATTTACAGCCGGCAAAGCCCCTGCTCTAAGCCGCACTCGCCTATTATTTCTCCTTGTAGTTCAGCTATCTGATTGCTGCCTGAATATCTCCAGTCTTTTAAGCACAGATGATATCACAGGCAAGGGTGTCTGGAATAATTTGACTGTCTGGAAGCTGCATGCTGGCAGCATAAGGCTGAGGATCCCAATCTCTCAGTGAATCTCAGCTCTGCCTCGCTGCAATAGCTCTGACACAGCCAGCCCCCCAAAAACACCTGCAATTAACTCACTTTTCAAATATAATTTTATTTTTCTCCAGGTCGAGGAAGAATGCAGCAACAAACCATTTCTCCTGATTGAAGCCATAGAGAGAAACTGCATTAACAGAAAGGTCTAGACTGGCCTGAGGTACATTTTGGCCAGCAACAAGTAGAACAATGCACAAAAATAAAAGGAATGATATAAAATAAAGCAGAACAAAATAAGTACATGCAATGTGTTAATCAGGTTGTGGGGTAATTGAATGGCATTTCCTGAATCCAAAACATCAGATAATGACATAAAGTACTGAAGTACTGCTCAAAGAATTGTACCATAAAATAACTTGGCAGGCAGACAATGTTTCCTGCCTTGAGTTTCCTGGAGGGAGAGTTAGATTAGTAATGGTGAGAGGATTTGTGCTGTTGTGGCAGGATTTTATTGAGAAGCAATAAAAAAAATTATTTCCAACGAGTCGCTCATAAAGGAGAATTCTCTTCCTCTCCATGCTAAAGAGCATCCAGGATGAGCTGCTGGGAGGCCGGGGGTTCCACTGGGGTCCTGCTCTGCCCTTGGTCACTCCTGAGCAATCCTGCTCACTCTGCATCACAGAGCATTTATCATTTCTACTCACAGTTTCCCCTTAATTGCCGCTGGATTTTGCTGTTTAGCAGACGTGCCCCTGCAAGCGGCCCTCTGATCATCACGGGGATCCACAGCTCTGCTCGTCACCAAGGCATCGTGGCTCCTGAGGGCCATCCTCATCCTCCCTGCTGCTGTCCAAAAAAAAATAACTGCTGGAGATCGTGTTCTCATAACCTGACTCCCATGCTCAGCAGAGGGGGAGAAGAAGGAGTCTGAATGTGTCTCACACCCCCAGCACTGCCTCCCAGAGCCCCAGTTTGCCCTGGTCCCCAGAAATGGCATCTGACACTGAAAAGCCTTCCCATACACAGACCTCCCTCTTACAGGAGTGACATCCCAGCCCCAGGATGGCACTAAATGGTTGCAGAGAGTCATGTCTTTTGGAAATAAATTGTCTCCTTTTAGAGAGCTGCTCTCCGCGGTCTCTGGGAAGTGACACATTGTCACTTAAGATCATTAACTATTTGACTGTGAGACTGCTGCCTCTACAGCACGAGGCACTGGCAGCGCCTCGCTGTTAATGAATAATAAATTAACACTGTGACTCGGAGCCCTTCCTTTCATCAGCTGAGATTTCCAGAGGCCGGAGAATCTCAAAGGATCCTCTACAAGCGACAGTCGACGCAATTACCTTCAAGCAGCGGCTAAGTGCCGGGTGAGGTGCCCAGGCGGGTGGCAGGTGACCGCCAGCAGCCCCTGGACATCAGGTCTGGTAGCACGGGCTGCCCACTGGTTTTCTGCAATGCCCCTCAGCAATGGGCCAACGAGGGCAGAAAGGGATCTGCTTGCCCAGAGGAAACACCCTGTGATATTGCTCTGCGGAGAAAAGCAGATTGCAAAAGGCCTTCTCGCACCTAGAGATGGGTTTTCAATCCTGCTTGCAAGGTGGACTCAGTTTGGAATGTGACCTTATTCACACATTCTCTTATAAGTGTAAGGAGCTGGGGATAACCCTGGAAGCTGAAGCAGGGAGGAACAGCTCATTGTGCCAGCAAGACCCCTTCTGTGTGGCAGAACAGTGCCAGGACATGCCAATTGCAAGGATCTTGGGATTGTCTCTAATTATGTCAGTGTTTGGGTTTGCCAGGGCCTCTCCGTGCTGCCAGGCTACAGAGAGCCGGGCTGGGTGAGGCTGCAGGTATTTGACAGCAGCAGCTGGGAGGGAGGCAGCTCCTCTCACCCAGGCAGAGAGCGCCTGTCTGAGATCCCCTCACAGGGACAGGAGCACCAGGATCATCTCCAGCCCTGCTTTTGTTTCAGACAGCCAGATAAAGGTGAATGCCCACAAAAGCTGCCCATTGCCTTTGTGTTGGAGTTGATGTTTTTGTAGATCAGAGCACTATTCTCCCTCTCTCTGCAATTTGCCCATTAATTCCCACACCCCGGGATTGTTGCAGTGGTACAATCATACAACAAGTTATGTAAAACCAAAATGAGACTAAAGCAAGACATAAATGCTGGGTCTTTTTTTTTTTTTTTTTTTTTTATTAGCAGAGGTTTCAGGATTTATAAGAGGTTTTCACAGATCAGATCAAGGGTTTAGGAAGTCATCTGCCATGGGGAATATTGCCAGGGAGGGATGCTCTTTCTCAGCTGAATCATGTCAAGAACTTAACATGCACTAACAGATCTCAAACGAAGACCTCCACGGCTTCTCCTGCAGAGAAAGAAATTGGTACCTCAGAGACAGAACATCTGTTGGTCTGTCCCTCTACACCCCAGAGGGACTTCTGAACTCTATTCCACATATTTCCTTTTATTATTGACATATAAAGACAAGAAATATTCTTTAATTTAAAAGACCAAACAGTCTGTAGGAGACAGACTTTGTTTGCTGAGAGAAAGCTCTTTTGCAAATCACTTAAGATGAAAATAGAGAACATTGTGTTCTCTCTTTATATCTTAAAGAAAGGAGTTCCCAGTAAACTCTCCCAATTAAAAAAAAAATAAAAAATTGCTGGTGAAAGAACAAACAAACAAAATAAAAGAACTTTACTTCTCCAACCAGTCTCCAAGGTTGATTTTAAGCTAATTCACCACTTAGCAGGTGAAGAGATTTATTCCATACGTACACGTATGCATTGCAGAACATGCATTTGTTGGAGTACGTGACACCATCGGAGCCACAGTGGGGAACATACTCCATGGTACAGAAATTCTTGAAAGTCCTTTGGTTCCCGCAGTAGACAGATGCAGGCTGTATTCACAAACAAACAAACAAAAATAAAAAGAGCTCTCAGCCAAAGCTGGGTGAGAAAGGTGACATTAGGAGGCCTCACACACCCCTTGAGTTTCCCCCCTTACTGCCCAGGAGGAGAAAAAGCCTGGAAAAAGTGCAGGATGCAGTGGAGTGCTGCCTCCAGCCATGCAGAGCCTGTGTAACCACTGAAAACGATGCTGCAGTAACTTTGACAACAACTTGGACATGAACTGAATACTGCCCTACTTGTTGAAGCTATCACCAGATGAAAATGGCAATTTCACCCGATAATATCTGTGGCAAATATTGCTCAGGCAGCTGGGTGTCTCAGGTTTTTGAAAGGCTCCATCATGATGTGATTAGTAAAGATTTATACAGAAACTGCTTTAAGGAAAGAAAGGATGGAAAGCAAAAAAATTTGTCTCTTACCTGCACTGCATCAGTAGCTGGAACTGAAAAA